>RPFO01000111.1:17500-70000 GCA_009746045.1 Mesostigma viride | reverse complement strand
CAGCCCTCGGGACGACTTGAGTCACGAGGGCCACAATTACAAGTCTGCCCTCGTGACCACAAAGCGCTCGGGTCCAGTGGCAAGCTAGTGAGCAGAGAATCAGCAGCAGAGAAAGCCAATCATGTTGTTGTTGACTTGTTGTGTCCCACGTGATTAGCTAGCGGCGTACATGATTAGCTAGCGGCGTGGGACACAACAACATGTTGTTGACTTGTTGTTGTTGTGTCCCACGCCGCACATGGGCAGCAGAGAATCTATAGTGGCCGAGGGCCGAATATATTCAGCTAATCATGTAAGCCAGCTGCGTCGGTGGTTCAGAGTTCAGAAGGGGTTTCCTCAATCGCGCCAGCTGCGTCTGTCGGAGGCCGGAAGGGCAAAAGCAGGCGGTCGCCAGTTGGCTCGCTGCCTAGTGAGTCAGCTTGGTTCCTCGCAAGACGAAGGGACATTCAAGCAGGATTCGAGAGAATATGATGACAAAATGATATTTGAAACCGAACCGAGTGCCACTAGTACTGCCAGCGTGATCTGACCTCCCCGGCCCCCGCCACACAAAGCTCAGCCGCCAACGACATATTAGATGATGCTCATACTTTTACTGTACATATTCTACAGACTCTCTCTGCTGCCCATGTGCGGCGTGGGATCCAACTGATGACTGACTGACTGACTGACTGACTATTATTGTGCCCTGGCACATGACACGTGTACAGTCAGTCAGTCAGTCAGTCAGTTGGATCCCACGTCCGTCATGAGAGACCATGAGAGATTGTAACTTGTAAGTGTGCGCGGACATTAAATGCGGCAAATCCGCGGAATCCTTTTTTTTGCGGCCAAAATGCTGTTTCTCTGAACAAGGTCTGCTTGACATAAGCACGGGGATTCGTCGAATCTGCCGGAGGACCGCAATTCCTGGGCGTGCCAGTTGCCACCTTGGCTTAGCGTGAACAGCTCGAACGTAAAAACCACAGGCTGACCGGCAAGGGGCCTCGGATTTCGACGGTTTCGACTCTACCTACACGACGTGCAGAAAATTTCCGGCGGTGGGATCATCCCGATCGAAGTGAAACGACACTAATTACCGCCAGTACGTCCCAATATCACACCTGCGGAGTCAACAATTTTCGACAGCGGGAGTTGCGAAGCCTAGGAGAAAGCTTGTGCTTTCAAGAGAAATTCCTTAATTTGAGGAGTTACGATCGAGGCTATGCAGAACTGCTAGATATCCGAGCAGAAATGCATTTGATCACGACTACTAGACGCTGGACGTGTCGACTATCATGCGCATGAGCTGCGGCGTATGCATATCTGCATGACGCGCCATGATGCAGGCGGTCTAGTCCGACTTTGTTTTAGATCATATCGGTCGCACCAGTACGTTGTCCTGTTGAACCTTTTTTGCGTAGCTAGCTAGACCGCGTAGCTAGTGCCGTCATAATTGTCGAGAGAGCCCGTAGTACGGCAGCGCGCGGCCTGTATATCATTCTATATACGGTATAATCGTACTTGGCGGTATTCAATATCATACATCGCTGCGCTGGAACTAGACGTATATATTTATTGTGTCAACGTCGTCAGCTTACCTGCGCCACTCTCCCACGCGGTCGGATGGCGGACGGATCGATCAACTCTACAGGCTGGGTGTATTTTTGCAATGCTACCTTGGAGGCTGAAGGTGAGTTGGCCGGCAGTATATGCATCGATATGCATGCTCGCCATGCAATATTATGATCATCATGCGCGCAGGCTGCGCATGCTGGGCGCCAAGTGTATGCGCATATGCATAAAAAGCGTGATCATGTTACATGCATGTAGCGATCATATGCATGTTTTACTTTAGGTGGTGGAAGTATTATTACGGCACACTCTAGATGCCCCACAATCTATCGAACGCATACAAAGTAATGGTACGGCAGCGATATATTGAAAATATCATTTACACTATGATGGTCATATTGTACGTAAAGGCCATTCCTCATCCACCGCAATTTAACTGCCCTCGATACTGTACTTGGCTGACGTGCCTTGCATGCTGCCACCATCAGTACACCTATTGTTTGTACAATTTATCTACAGTCAGGGCAATTTGGGCGGGAAGTGTATTGGACTCTAGATCTACAGTTGAGTACGTATCACATGCTGCATGCCTTCCCTTTGCTTGGCTGAACCGCCCACCCATGCTTGGCCACACTTATTGCCCTGAATGCATCGACACGTGCATGGTCCGTGTTGCGACCCACGTCGTGCAGGCATCACCTGCCAGGAGCAAGTATGCCTCATCCCGAGCCCCGCTCATTTCGACACATCTTATTTACGTAAGTGCATTCAAGCATCGCCGCGGTGCATATTTGAACCCAGATTCCCATTGGCCGAGGCAAGGAGCAAGGCGACAGGCCATGTACATGGTCATGTGACACATGTCAGTATTTGCTGTACTAGCGCACCCATGTACGGTCGCTGTAGCTCAGACTGGGGGGGTATTAACCTTGGATGTAGTAAAGTAGTGTGTGGAAAGCTTGCACAGTTTGTCTCAATTGTGCTCATGTATCGGGTCTGGTATGGTTTTGTAGCAGTCCAGCCAATGAAGGGCTTTTCCACCCAGCACCTGGTCTTTTTTTATGCCCTTTCGCGCAGTGGTGCGTGAGAGCTTGGATGGGTATAATTAGCTTACAGTACTTCACGCCTTAACTTGGGTTCGAGGTTTTCGAGGGGTCAACCCAACTTAAGGCGTGAATGACTCTACCAAATTGTACTAATTTGAACTAAAGATACCATAACATACTATTCTGAACTACTTTGAACTTAGAATGCTAAAATCCTATGCGACCCAACTTAGTCCGTGAACACAACTTAGCCAACCCAACTGAAGGCGTGAATGACTGTACTATGGAAAGGGAATGCAGTATGCTACGCAGGGCACATGACTGCATGACGAGATTGCCACTGGACCCAGCTGCATGGACCTGCCGAGCATGCTTGTAGCTGACAGTTGCGACATGTTTGTAATTAATAACGATTGATGGTGTGAATGCCCCCTACCACGTGTGTCACTGGTTACTGTTGTTGGCGGGTGTCCAAATATGACACCCAAAGAAGCCAGAGCCCCTAAACAGGATAGCACTCCTTGTGCATTCGGTACTAAACTTTCTTGCCATGCACCGCAGTCAGGCATGTATTCTGTTATATACTTGCTTGCGCTTCTGTTATATACTTCCTTACGCTTCTGTTATATACTTCCTTACGCTTCTGTTATATACTTACTCACGCTTCTGTTATATACTTCCTGACGCTTCTGTTATATACTTCCTGACGCTTCTGATTCCATGGCCCATCATTCATGTCACGGAGGGCGTCTCATTCTTCCTCATCGATGCGTTCAACTTGGTGCGCTTAGTCCCCAGCGCTTTGCTTATTGAATCGTCTGCTGATCTAATGACGTGCATCTGACGCACCCCCCCCCATCGCGGTCACCGTCTCCATGCTTGGCCCATGCTTTGTGCTGTGCACCGCCACCGTGTGCGTGCAGCGCACAAGTTTGGCATCCCCATCATGTTCTCCATGCTCCTGTTCGTCGCCATCGGCTTCATCTCCCTCATCAAGATCAAGGGGAACGCCTACGTACGTGCGCTGGCACACACTCACACGCATGGCAACTAGGCCCGAGGGGCAGGTCTGTGGGGAAATTGAAGCCATGTGTGCAGTCATCTGCCCTGTTTTGTTTGTGGACAAACAAAAGCGCTTTATTGGTTAAAAGTCCTACAGCAGTTGTGTTCAATAGTGACTGACAACTTGCCAATCGTTGACTTCTGCCAACGCATGCAGGTGCCTGCCACGATCCATCCACCCCTAGGGCTTTGCAAGCATGTTGCTGCACATACAGCAGCTAGGTTCATCAAGCCAGCAGAGTCGCTTCATGTGCCATGACTAATGAAATGTTGGGCTGACGCCTGCATTGTATGGCTACTTTGCCCTCACGTCGCAGGCTGCGGCCTCAGGGCCTAGTCACTTGGATGTTCCCACCATCTTGCCTCACGCCTGGCGCAGCAAGCCGCCCTAGTAGCACCCACTTGTCCGGCTGCATCTGTCCCAGTCTTCTGGGCCCTGGTTTCCTGCTCCCTATTGCGTTTACCAGATGCATACAGACAGAACTATCTAGCGGGGCGCTTCGCCGCGTTCCTTTCAGCTAACCCTTGCTCTCCCTTTCCCATCCCCTCCCTTCCCTTTCCCCCCCCCTCCCCCTACCGACTGCCACCCCCACCCCCATGCACCTCCCCACAGAACTTCTTCGTGTGCGGCCGGTCACTCAACCTCTTCTACATCGCGTCAATGCTTTCCGCGCAAAGTCTCGACAGCAACGCCACGCTTGGTATGTGAGGGGAGATGAGGGCGAGGCAATAGAGAATAGCGTAGCCAGGCGCGATACCTAGTAGCTGTTAATAGAGAATAGCGTAGCTAGGCTCGGTTCCTAGTAGCAGTAGTAGAGAATAGCGTAGCTAGGCTCGGTTCCTAGTAGCAGTAATAGAGAATAGCGTAGCTAGGCTCGATACCTAGTAGCTGTTAATAGAGAATAGTGTAGCTAGGCTCGGTACCTAGAAGCCGTTCAGACTGGAGCCGGAGGCGCTTGGCTATGCTGGGAACATTGGGGGATGGGAGGGGAGGATCAGGCAATGAGTGCATTTTGAACGCTTGGTTGCCACGGAAGGGGTAAGCGGGGACGATCGGTCAATTAATGGCCGGGGGGTGGGTAGGTGGAGGGGGGGCATTGCTTCCCAGCTGCCATTGCATCCCGGCCTGACCGCCACTCCGCTGCACCCTAGCTCATGCCGAGTGGGCCACCCACATCCCACACCTATGGTACCACGTATTTGTGCTAACTTGCGCCTGTGCTTGAGCTTGTGTTTGTGCTTGTGCTTGTGCCTGGGCTTGTGCCTGAGCAATTGTGCTCGTGTGTGTGCTTGTGTTTGTCCCTGGGCTCGTGCCTGTGTCTGCCTTCCCCTGCTTGGGGAAACCGCATCGGCTTCTTCTTGCCCTGCAGGCAACGTCACGCTGGCGTACAAATTCCACTTCTGGGACGGGGCGGTGCTGCCCATCGGCCTCGGCCTCTCCCTCATCCTTGTGAGTGTCGTGAGTGTCGCACACGGCGCCACCGCCTCCCTCATCCTTGGTCATGTCGCACACGGCGCCACCGCCTCCCTCATCCTTGGTCATATCGCACACGGCGCCACCGCCTCCCTCATCCTTGTGGGTGTCGCACACGGCGCCACCTACTTCAGCCCTCGGAAGTGGCCGCGCTGCCTCCCTTAACCTCAAGGTTCAAGTCCTCTTGAGTCGCAGCGCTCCCTCCCTCGTGCATGCGAGTGCTTCGGCCTCTACCCACTAGCGCCTGTACGCGCCTCGAACGGCCCGCTTATTGTTCCTCCCCTTTTGCATTAGATATGGCTGTGGTTGATTCGGGCGGCATTTGCGCCTCTGTGTTGCCAGGGCTGCGGGTTGGCTGGCATCTCGTGGTCTGACCAAAGATCCTATCTCTTATGCCTGCAAACCAGGGCCATGCCGTGCCGTCGCCGCTTGGAATCGGTTGCAAGGTTCTTGAGGCCGTTGCAGTGCCTCATCCCCCGATCATACAGGCCTTTTCTTTTCTTTTTTTCGTTGGTACCGTGCCCTGCCACAGAACGGCATCTTCCTGGCCAAGAAGCTGAACAAGATGCAGCTGCTGACCCTGCCCGATGCGTACGGTGGGTTGGGGTGGGGCATGTAGACGTGAACGTAATCATTAATTAATTAGTAACATAACGTGATCATGTCCTGTACATATGGGCATGCGCGTGGCCACATGACCAACATGTGCTACAACGAGAGCATCAGGGGGGCGGGCTCGACGGGGTGGATGCTTGTTGTAGCTTGGCTGGGGTTTGCGTGTGCATGGAGCGCGCAAGTTTACTCTGCGGTTCTGCTGCACCGATGGCAACCAAGAGGGGTGCTGATGGCACATTACAAGTCATGCAGAAGGTAGCCATGCAACATAGCACATGAGTTGCACATCAGGTGCAGATTAGGTGCTTGTGGGGTGCGCATGAGACTGGACCTCATGACATGGGCGACGGCACGCACATGCGCAATGGAGGTGGTTTGCCCACCAGAACAAGGACGCTGCCATCGCAAGCAGTCCCTCTTTGCCTCGTCTCCTAATGACTCCTCTACAGTGAATGGTGGGGCATGTCTCTTGGGTGTGATACGTATATAGTGTACATACTACTTGCTTCGGATATCGATGGTTCAGGGAACGGCTGATCCACTCGTGTGTGTGTGTGTGTCTCAGACGCCGCCGCACGATGGCCACTTCCTGCTGGAACACGGCACGCGGAGTATTTATCATTATGTTTTACCTAACGCATGCCGCCCCCCTTGGTTGCGCTGGTTGCCTTGTGCTGGTTTCCTGCCTGGTTTTTGCAGGGCGCACGTACGGCATCATCGCAGAGGTACGGGCGCACGCCATCGCCCGCATCCCCGCGCACACGCATGCACACACGCACGCACCCATATGCACTCACGCACATGAACACATGCGCTGTTGAAAGGCATGTTTGAAGTATACCAGCTGGAGGAGTTCAGGGGACAGCACGGTGCCATCCTCGGTCCGCCATTTATCGTAAACATGGTACCACTGTTCGTATTATCATGCAGAAACTTCATGCAGCTACTTCATGCAGAAACTTCATGCAGCTACTTCATGCAGCTACTTCGTGCAGCTACTTCATGCAGCTACTTCATGCAGCTACTTCGTGCAGCTACTTCCTGCAGAAACTTCATGCAGCTACTTCTGTCTGGCTACTTCATGCAGCTACTTCTGTCTGGCGGAGCGCAGGGCTGGGGCGCTCTCACGCTCCGCCCCACATACTGTGATGTGGGGTTGGGTGGATACGCTGCGGCAAGTTCATGTGGCCATGCATGGAACAGGCAGGGAACAGGCAGGCAGCGTGCCACAACCTGCCTGCTGCAACCTAGCTGCCTGCATGCAAGGGGGGGATGCGGAGCAGAGGCTCTGCTGTGCTCCTGCGGCTGTGACGCAACAGGCAATGTTCAAAATGCCATGCGTCGCATCCTCTGGCCCCCAATTCACGGCCCCGCGAGAGCCTTGTGTGAGTTGTACCATGCCCAAGCATGCGATACACATCCGCTTGCGTGTAGAAGAAAGGCCAAGCATTCATCTCATGTCGCCAAAGTGCATGCAACGCCTATGCCGCACACCCCCCAACCTCCCCCCCCTCCTTTCCCCCCCCGCCCCCCTGCAGATCCTGGTCACCATCCTCACCTGCATCAGCTTCACCTTTCTGATCGCGGGCAACCTGGTCGGCCTCGCCCGCATCCTTGACTTTGTCTTCGGCGACCTGGGCCGTACCGGCGGGTGTGCCATTGGCGCGCTGCTGGTGGTCATCTACACGGGCGCAGGTGGCCTGTTCTCGGCCGCGTGGACCGACGTGGTCATGTGCTCGCAGGCATGGATCGGCATCCTCGTCACCACCATCTACGTGCTGGCAAAGTACCCAAACTACCCCAACGTGAGTGTGTTTTAAGCAACCTTATCTACCCCCACATGAGGGGGTAGACTTTCAATAGCTGCCTTATACAGTATACCACGAGTTCAGTCCTTATGTACCCAAACTGCCCCAGCCGTCAGCGCAGTTTGCCGGGGTCTGTGCCGTGCATCTAGATCATCACATGCGGTGCTGAGACGTGGAGCATTCACCAACAATTGACCTCTCCCACCTCCATGCGTGTGCGTGTAATTCGCGTGCGTATGCCCGCAGCCGAGCAACGGCTTCCCCGGGTTTGAGGCGTGCGGGACGCGCACGGCCGAAGAGATTGCCGCGCTGGACCCCAGCCGGTACGACAACGGGGGCTACCCGGTGGGCGATAAGCCCCTCTTCTGGAACGGCATGTTTGACCGCGACGCGTACGCACCCTTCCCCAACGCAATCCTCTTCAACTGGGCCACCATCTTCGTGCTGGGCCTGGGCAACCTCTGCGCGCTCGACTTCCAGGCGCGCTCGTTCGCCAGCAAGACGCCTGAGGTCGCGCGCGCGGGGAACATCATCGCGGGCGTGGTCACCATCCTCGTGGGCGTGCCCATGTCGTTTATCGGCGGCGTCGTGCGGTACTACTACGGCCCAGACTCCAAGTACGCGGTCTTCAACGCCGACACCTCGAGCTTGGACCTCGACCTGCCCAGGTGAGCGCCCAGGAGCAGATGTACAGCTGCACAGAGAAGCCTTGGCTTCTAGTCTTAATAAGTATCCACTGATGTGGCCACACAGCTGGCATTTGGTGGCAATTATTGGGGTTGACTATGGTTGCATGGTAGCTGATTGGCCCATTATTCTGGCAGTGCGGCCACTGGCAGCATAGGATTCCCCATGCAGCCGAATGAGCACTGGCCTGGACGCATGTACAAAACTACCACCGAAGGACTGGACACAATGACTGACGCTCTACTGAAGTGTTTCTATCAATGTTGCCTTGTGCATGTGCACGCGCGTGTGGTTCCCTAATCGGATTAACCCCGATGTGGGTGTTCGCCTCGACCCGTCTCGATCCATGCACCGCGTACACCCAAACCCTGGCGGCGGCTCCTGATACCTGGGGGGGTGGACACCTTGTGGCACTGACACCTGCGCGTGTGGACACCTGGTGGCGGCGTGCACTCCTGCCACAGCTGCGCCGAGTGGGTCCCCGACCAGAATGCCTACCTGAAGCTGATGGCAGAGCAGTACCCCAAAGTGCTGGGCGTGTGGTCCATGATCTGCATCATCAGCGCGAGCATGTCCACCCTCAACGGGGCCATCCTCGCGGTCTCCACCGTCATCTCCAACAACCTCGTGAGGAGGTTCTGCGTCATGTCCCTCGACCGCCTGCTGCTCGTTGCGCGGTGCCTCACCGTGCCTGTCGCCGTCATCGCGTCCGTCATCGTACGTGGCTGTCTGTTCTTGTTGCCATGCCATCGTAGGTGGCTGCCTTTTCTTCTTGCCATGCCATTGGCTGTGGTTTTCGTTGTTGTCATTTGCGAGTGGTTGCCTGCTTGTTGATGCCAATGCGAGGGGCTGCCTGCTATTTGATGCCAATGCGAGTGGTTGCCTGCTTGTTGATGCCAATGCGAGGGGCTGCCTGCTTGTTGATGCCAATGCGAGTGGTTGCCTGCTTGTTGATGCCAATGCGAGTGGTTGCCTGCTTGTTGATGCCAATGCGAGTGGTTGCCTGCTTGTTGATGCCAATGCGAGTGGTTGCCTGCTTGTTGATGCCAATGCGAGGGGCTGCCTGCTTGTTGATGCCAATGCGAGGGGCTGCCTGCTTGTTGATGCCAATGCGAGTGGTTGCCTGCTTGTTGATGCCAATGCGAGTGGTTGCCTGCTTGTTGATGCCAATGCGAGGGGCTGCCTGCTTATACCATCATGAGTTTCATTGTATTGTTTGCCTACAAAGGCATGTGTATACCCTGTCCCTGTCACCATCACGTCTCTTGACGCCCTCTGCATGCTGGCTGTGCCTGCTGCCTACCTGTTTTCTGGATCGCAGGCGCTGAAGAACGACGACCCAGGCTACCTGCTCGTGGTGGCCTTTGATGTGAGTGCTGTTCGATTCAGAAAAGTCCTGGCTGCACTTCAAGCACTTCTTCTGTTTTAGCGGGCTGATGGAGGCCACGTTCAAGGCATGTTGCACTCGTGTGTGCATGCCGCGTTGACAATCCGATATAGCCGCAGTGCTGGATTGAGCTTTGATAGAAGTTGGCCAGCATCTGGGCACAGACTGCTAGGCGGAGAAGGTCAGTATGATTTAACGGCGACCTGGAAAGGTTGGAGGAATGGTGGTTGAGAAAACTTAATTAGTGCCTGAAAAATCTGGCCACTTTGATCAGCCGGTACCATGCAAGGCCATCCCGCTGACCCGTGGCCTTTTCGCTGCACTTGCCTTGGCACCCGCCCGTTGGCCACAGATCGTGTTTGCGGGCTGCCTCGTGCCGCTCTTTGGCGCCATCCACTTCCGCGACAAGGTCACCCCCAACGCGGGCGTGCTGACCATCCTTTCCGGCTCCATCCTTCGCATCATCCTCGAGTTCACGCTGCCTAAAGACGGCAGCTTTGTCGCCTTTGGGAAGCATGCCAACGTGAGTGGACGCGCAGTATGACATTTCGCTGTTGCTTGCCCTGGCTGCCTATCTATCCCGTGGTTGTCTTGTCGCCGGCTTGCCCTCCCTAGTTGTGGACTGCCATGCAATCGGCAGATGCTGCTGATTGGGGAGTACACGTAGGGTGCACTTGTACATGAGCAGGTGCATTCTAAGGGCAAGTTGGATACAGGGTGGTGAGAGGCATGAGAAAGCTGACCATCCCACTCAGGCAAGGCAGCTAGCTATTTGCACAAATGCATGATGTCTGCCGTGGTGTCCATCGGTCCTGCCTCCACACGTTTGCCCAATCATCATCCGCAACGTGGTTCCCCTGAGAGGGGGAAGAGGGGGGCTTGACAATTCTGCCCCCAAAGTAGCCTCAGTGACTATTCAGTGCTGCATACCCGTCCCCAACAACCATACACGCCGGAAGGGCATGCCTGCTTATGATGACGCGGCCTAACCGTGCCTCTGGGAATGAATTGCGTTGCCATGCCAAGCCGAAGTACAAGGTCTAGCAAGCATCAGGTGTTAGTTGCACAGCATTCATAGCTAGTAACAGTCCCGTTGCAAACCCATGTGGTAGAGCTCAAGCCAGCTCAGTCGTTCTGCTTGGCCGGTTTGAGCCGCTGCGTGGGTCTGACAGTTTGGTATCGCAACGCGTGGCTGACCCCCCCTCCACCGGATTTCCCTCCTCTTGGCTGCGGTGCTGCAGACGTACGACACGGCCAAGGAGGGCGCCCCCTGTGACTGGGACGCATCCAAGCCGCTGGTGCATCAGGGCCGACTTTCTGACTGGACGGGCCTGGACTCCCTGGTCAGCCCTGCTTTCTCTCTCCTCGTCATGGTGGTCGTGAGCTGGATTGAGCGCACGTTCCATGTGAACCTGCTCTTCTTCATCCCCCAGTGGCTGCTCAGCCCTTTCATCTCCGACGCGGCCAGCCTCAAGAACCTGCACGAGGGAAGCATCCACGGCATCAAGAGCCAGATCGAGACGCGCCAAGCGAGCCTCAACAGCAGCCGGTGCAGCCACATTGAGTTCGGGGACAAGCCGGCGGCAGAGACGCTCGCGCTTGATGACTCGCACATGGGTGGCAAGGGGGCGGAGGAGGGTAAGGAGGCAATGGCCAAAGGTTCCCCTCCGCGCGTGGCCGAGGCCCAAACGCATGTGCTCGCGGATGACAGTGACGCGGTCAAGGTGTCTGCCGTTGACGCCGTGGTGTAAGAGTGGCTCTCGAGCCAATCTAGTCACTACTTCCATGCAATGGATCAGTCACCCCAGTGAATGCCAGGCCGGGCCATTCAGTGTGCTTTTCAAAAGTGTATTAATTATACAGTATCTGACGTGCATGTCTCAGAGTGTTGTGCAGAATGTATCCAATGTGTACGTACTTGTAGATACCTCGTTAATAATCTCGGATCCGGCCATTTTCAGCTGGTGGTGTTATCTATTGACCCGTGTTTTTTTACAACGCGAAACATCGCGTTGTAGGGTTAGAAGCGATGTATCGCGTTGTAATCTGACACGTGGCAAACCTATTAAACATGCGATTTTTGGTCTGAAACTTTCAACATAGGTCAGAAACATCTCATAGAATTCAAGAAAAAATCCTGGTATTTTTGGTATTTTTTTTGTGACAGCTGCAAACAAATATGTACCACTGAAATCAGGCATTTTCGCGGGACGAAGGTGAAGACGACGGCGATGGCGGCAGGTAGATCTCGCCAGTTTTCGCGCGAAAACTTTTGGGCTGTTGGACCAAACTTTCCATTGACAAAATCCCGTTACAAACGCGCAGGAAGCTCACACGTGGATTTTCCTCTGCTCCACCGCTTGTAAGCGATTTCCCCCTGCTGTCTGCGGGTTTGGCGAGGTCACTCATCCCCGCGCGCATCGCGCTCCCGTGCAGGGGTAGCAGTCAATCTGGAGCTTGAACTCCGCAAGTAGTTCGCGAGCTCCGTCCACTGCGCGGTTGCGCAGTTTGTCCCTTTGTAGCAATGCACATATTGTGAAACTTCTACGGCGATTGGTTGCGTAGACTTCAGGCGCCAAGGCACACCTCATTATACCAAAGAGACAACCTCATTATTCGATTAATCGTGACGTACCGGGTTCGAACCTTCATAGGCCTTCCATTGCATTTCGGATTTTTTTTCCTTCACACTTTTGCCAAACTCCATGAATCTTGTGGTCGAAACTCTAAAGCTAGCGCGCGCTCCTTGGCGGGACTAGCGCCACTTGGCACTCGACGGAGGTACGTGGTGACTCACATCTCCCTAGCCGGGGCTCCCTGGCCGGGGACCGGCCACAAAAAGTACAAGCTCTAATGTCGCGGGCGAAGCCCGCAAAACTTGTTTTTGGTCTGAAACTTTCAACATAGGTCAGAAACATCTCATAGAATTCAAGAAAAAATCCTGGTATTTTTGGTATTTTTTTTGTGACAGCTGCAAACAAATATGTACCACTGAAATCAGGCATTTTCGCGGGACGAAGGTGAAGACGACGGCGATGGCGGCAGGTAGATCTCGCCAGTTTTCGCGCGAATTTCAGTGGCTGTTGGGTGGCACGACCATGATGATGCGTTCAAAGGTTGATAATTAGGTTTCTACGAGTTTGTTGAGGTACTGGGGCAAAGGAAACGTAGTTTTTTCCAGTTTCTCACCCAACTTTCATGCGGAAACCCTGGAAACCGGCATACATATTATTACGTCAAGACTCGGGTCTGCTGCGGCACCATGCTTGGTATTTCCATGGTGTTTCGACTTCTTAACACATGTTTATTCATTCCGAACGCCCGGACTCTCGGCTAAACCGAGATTTGTGCAGACTTTTATTGGGCAGCTCCGGGCATGATGGTGCCTGCAAATAGCGAAAGGCGTGACCGTGGCTATTGCTACGGTATGCTGTATTTTCCTGGAAATGGCCTATGCCACCGGCTCGATAGTGCTTGCAGGCATAAGTATATCGTGTTTCTACCTAGTTTCTGCCAGTTTTCCACTTATTTCTACCGACCTCTGCCCAGCCTCTCTAAGACCGCCATCCAACTCGACGTTGCTTGCATGTCAGCCATAGCAGGTTGCAGTTGTGCAGTATTTAGGTGCTGTATACGTCGTCAAGCCGTGCATATATCGTGAGGATTGGATGTTGGTTTATACTGCGTTGATTGTGCAAGAAGATCAGCTAGGTGCCCATAATCATGGTGTATAATCATGTGTTGTTAGCATCTTGCCACCTTTTGCTAGCATGCATTCCAGCGTCATCTTTGCCTGCATGTAAGCTCATGGATCACTCAGCGTATGAAGCGCCTGGAATCCTGTAGTATGAGTGGAACCTAGGGCGCTGTAGCAGTCAGCGACCCGGACTGGGCAGCCTGCCGAACAAGCGTAGCCGGGCGGGGGGGCCACCGGACACCAACCGGACGGCCGCGTGGCCTCCGGACAAGTGCGTCCGGACGGCCCGGCGGCATCCGGACATTCGGACACAATGTCCGGATTCGGACCGTTAGCAGAAACACTGGTCACTGCGCATCACGTGAGCATAAGTCAATGAGATGGTATGGGATGTCCATCATCTAGCCTCTAGTTACTTGTGGGTGCCACAGCCTGAATACCTATTTTTTCCGAATTTGGTCACAAGCGTTCCCCCCAGCAGGACTTTGGGGTTTCTATCCTTCATAACAGCCGCCATTTCTCTTCGTGCGCCATCTGCCTCATGCTTGGATGCAGGCGGGGGAGTTGAGAGTCCTGGAAAAGGTTTACCGACCAAGGACAGCGATTTTGGGTGGTTGCTGGACACAGTCTGTATGTATGTACAGTTATCTGATGTACGAACAACAACACTGGAATAAACTTGCGGTACATCACTTGTGTGGTCAGCTCGCGTTATCGGATGGTTCCAAGGCATTCAGTGCAGACCGAATGAGGCTGACGGTGGGTTTCATGCGGTCCTTGTTTGAAGAAGTGAACTCCTTGATCCACTCGTCTAACTGGTGCAACAGATCGTCTCGCTTGATGGTATAGTGCAGCGTCAGCAACTCCTCAAAGGGCGCAAGTGGGCTACTAGGGGGCAGGGGCCGCTTGATTGCGGGCAGCAATGCGTGGTACAGGGTGTTCATGCGGACCAGCTCGTTGTAGTTGCTATTCTCTTTGTCGCCCTGCTTGGTCCCGCGCTGCCTCTCATAACTAGGTTCGTTGAAATAGGGTTCGCCCGTAAAGATCAATGACTGGATGGAGACCAGCACCTGCAACTCACAACGAACCAGAACGTGCAACCCATTACCCATCCCACACACGGCATGTGCCGATGAAGCCATCCATCAATCGAGCAGTTCGTGCCCTCTTATGCATGGGTTCCCAGCGCAGCAATTTGGGTATGCACATAAACAGGCTGGGCGTGATTTTTCACGTCGGCTGGCTCACTCTGTTAGCAAAGAGGGAGAATTCTGTGCCGCTGAACACAGAGGTGTTGGGTTGGGCCCTACAAACACGCTTCAGAATCTACTTTCAGAATCTACAGACAATCTATAGAACTGTCACACTTCGTATACTGGAGCACCGGCGCCCACAAACCCATTTGGGTGCCCTCTTAAGACACACACAGATGTGAGACCTTTGCAACACATGCAGTAACCATTTCTCCTTCCTCTTCCCGCCCCCCCCCCCCCCCCCCACCCACCAACAACAACGCTGCCCCCATGCATGCCCATATCCAGGACACACCTGCAGCAGGGTCGACGTCCCTGGAATCCACCCCGGGCCATGCCAGGTGCCCAGCAGAGAGAGGCACACCTTCCCTTCCTCGTACAAGTTGGGGTTGAAGCGCACGGTGCCACCGCCAGTGGTCAGGAAGTGGACCTGGTGGGACATAATGTGCATCAGGGGATGATAAACCGTTCGAATGGAAAGTTGGGGTGGAAAGTGGGGATGGACCGCAAAGATGGACAGCTATTATGGAGAAAATTGGGGATCAACAGCTGGGTACGAAGACTGGTTGGACAGCCGACACACCAGACGGCCAGGCAGGTCAATGCTGGGCGACTCTGATGGCATGTCATTTGCAGGCAGGGCAGGTTGGCCTAGAAAGGTCAGGGCATACGAATTATCCTGGTAGACCTGCACGAGGCTCAGTTGATGCACGCACAAACTATCTGGCAACAGAACAACCATGGCGGTGCCCTAAGTTGACCCGTAACCGGCCAGTCCACGCATGCACCTTGTGGCCAGGCCAAACCCCACAAGCATGTTCAATACCGTAGTGGCTCTTATATCAGTACGCCTAATTATGTACGAATCGACCCCGTACAGGCCGAAAAAAAACCTCCTTCCGGCCTCGTACATCCCAAGATATCACCCTCAGATGCTACGATATACGTATGAGGGGCTTCCATACGTTGTCCCTAGGGTACTGCCTCCCAAATATACCTACGATATACCCTTACGATATACCTACGTACACTAAGAAAAAATCCCCAAAACCCCGTACGCGTAACAAAAATCGCTAAAAGCCCTCGTACGATAATTAAGCGTACACATATAAGAGCCACTACGGTACTATGCGAACTGCAGCACAACCCTGCCAGATGCTGCTGCCCTGTTGCTGTGGACCAGGGAGGCTACTCACCTTAGGCGGCACCTGGGGGTAGTCCGGCGGCAGCAGGATGTCAAATAGAAAAGCGCCGCCGCCATAGGGCGTGTCGGATGGCGGCAAAATGAGCGCCCGCAGCACATCCATCCGATCATCGTCCATGCGCACGTGCACCGACGACTCGTACGCCAACGGCAAGCTGGTGGACAAGGACGAGATCTCTTTGGTAATGTGCAGCTGGCGGTTGCGAGTGTGCTGCCCGCCCAGCCCGCCACCGCTGGTCCCCACCTTGCGCTTGGCCCCCGCCCAGGGTGGGCCATCAGGGCCCCACATGTGTGACCCGCCACCAGAGTAGCCGTCATCGTCGTCGTCATGCATCCGGTTGCGGAAGTAGAAGTTGCCACCGCCTTCTTCGGAGCCAAGCAAGAGTGCCGTCCCAAACTGGGGACCGTGTACGGGGAGGAGGGGGGGGTGGGGGGGGTGGCGGGGCCACCATACACAAAACCACAGGCAGTTTCAGAGTAGTGTGTGGGAGAGTGACTAGGATAGGAATAGAAATACTACTACATGGCAGCACCTGGTCCGCATGACCGAAAAATGGAGGAACAGATGGACACTAGACCCTTGTTGGGATCCCACAAAGAACCATATCGGTGCCCGCCGCAACGACCAAACACTCATTAGAGGGGAATAAACCGGCCCTTCCCTTGCCCATACACGCCGTCACGCACACACACAACTTGTGACATCTGTGGGCTGACGCATCAGCTCATGGCAAGACACTTACAAACACATCCGTGGGCCGTGGCACACCACAAGCATGCAAGTAGCTATGCAAGCAATCAGCCACGGACTCACCTGAAGTGGCGCCAGCTTAGACACATAATGCTTGCGCCGTTGCTCCAGCGGCATGGCCCGCAGGGCGCTGTACGCGGAGGCCGCCACATGCGGCTGGCTCGACCCGCCCACCTCCTCCACCTCATCGCTGTCGCCACCGGCTTTGCTCGCACCCGTGTAGAGCGCGCCTGGGCTCTGCGCGCGTGACCGGCGCCAGACGTCGAGCGCGGTCTTGAGCTGCTCGTGCACGTCCTGTGGACGTGTGGGGAGCAAACATACACGCACACACACGTGTGGGAGTATAGTTGTGGGATGATGACGTGGGCATGCCATCACACAAGTGCAAGGATGCCATCGCAAAAGTGCACGGCAACAGCGCATGCAGCAGTGCATGTGACTAGTGCATTTGCAATGGTGATGTTGTGCCAGCGCATGCAACACATATGAATGGTGCATGTGCGATGGTCATGTTGTGCAGCGCATGCAACAGTGTATGTGACAAGTGCATTTGCGATGGTGATGTTGCGCCAGCGCATGCAGCAGTGCATGTGACTAGTGCATTTGCGATGGTGATGTTGTGCCAGTGCATGCAACAGTGCATGTGTATAGTGCATCTGCTGCAATGGTGATGTTGTGTGCGTCACGCATGCCATGAATTGAAGCCATGGCAGCGGTCATCCTAGAATGCAATGGCGACACAAGCCACACGCTTACTGAGTACGCCTACTAGTCACATCCAGTGCGCCTAGTACGATGCCTTGCGGGTTGGGTACCACCTGCTTGCTAACGCACGATGGCCCCGGGGTGCCTCCCCCTCATATGTGCGACTGCAGCCGCTTGCGTTTACATGACACTGGGCAGCCTGGTCATGCCTCATCATGCCTGGTAGCAGAAACACCTTGGAGCACTGGTCTAGTCCGAGAAAGGCCTTTCCACATTCCGGGACAATTAGCCCAAAAATCGAGCACAGATTGGTCCCGAAACAAATACGAAGCTCCAGCACACCGAGTACGTAGCAAATTGTTATGGAAGGACGTATCCACACTGGTTTCTCTACCCAGCCCCGCCTCTGCACTTGGCCACCGAGAATATCAGGCAGGATCTTCGATTCCCTCTGAACAAGTCGAAGTCGCGACCCTATGACCTGGTACTCGCCATTCCCCGCCACATCGTTTGGATCCGTCTAGGTGGCCTGTGCCTGACCAGTTTGACCTCTCAAAAACCGACCTGCACTACCTGCACCAGAGCCTCGGCGGTGAAGGTAGTGCAGGTCAGTTTCAGGCACTTTTCAGTCAAAACTCGGGGGTTCCGGTCGACCTGAACACGAAATGTCCACAGGTCTGGAGTTTCCAAATTAGAATCAGCCCGAAACTACCACCTGCACTCAAACTGTGGAAAGGGCCGTAACCCACTAGAACTCTGGCATGGACTTGCTCTATCTCAAAACATGAAACAAAAGGTCTAAGTCCTAAAAAGAACGAGATAAGGATCGGCTGCCTCGTGAAGCTGCAGCGTTCTACCCTGCATCATCCTTCCCCGCATCGTCCCCTGTGCTTCCTGGACCGAATGTCCAGACTCTGCCTCTGCACCCCAAGGCCCAAGATGAACAGGTTCATTATCATCGCTCACGCAGTGACCTGGCGGTGGCCCGGGCACCTGGTGGACAGGTAGGGTACATTCACCCCCTCACCGACCCCTAAAATTTAAAAAGCACACTGTAATGGCCTCCTGTCCCCATGCCTTGTTCTCCATGCCTCCCCCTGCCAATGAAGTGGCGATGCACTTTGGGCCTCCGCTCTCTTCTGAGATGCCCCTCCGTTTGTTTACTCATGCCGGCATCCCCCGCGCTCTTGCTGCCCGCTCGTTGCCACCACTTCGCAGCCACATGCACACCAGCCCATACTTCCTAGACTCCTTGTCCACCAACCATGATCTGCCCCTCTTCCCCACACTTCTCCTTCCGGGGTAATCCCATTCCCTCCCCCAACGTATCCCCATGGCCCCCCAGCCCCTGCCTCTCTCCACCCCAACTTCAATCTTTTTTACGTACGCGTGCTTCCTTGGCCACACACTCCCTCCCTGCTCCCCTCTCCCTCCCTCTCCTCCCCTTCCTCCCTTTCCCCCCCTTGTCCGCGAGTCCCCTCGTATCACCCCACCTTCACATCCAGCGCGAGGCACATGGCCCCCGTCTCCTCCTCATCCATCCCGTCCTTGGCCATCATCGACAGCTGCCCGCCCACGCGCTTCTGCGCGCCCAGCGTGAACACCGAGGCTTGCATCTGCAACCTGCCCAGCGCGTCCGCCACGCTCATGTCGCTGATGGAACCATCCGCCAGCGTGGGCGGCCGGTCCAGCACGGCCAGGGTGGTGGTGCTGCGGCAGAGAATGCTGGCCCACACCGTGCGGTGTTGTCCACCAAAACCAATTCCACCGGTAGGCAGGCAAGCAACCCAACAAGCATGCATGGACACAGACGCACAGGCGAGCATAAACAGCAGCGAGCACGCGAAAGATGAGCGAAGCAGGCAGGCGAGGAGTTTTTCTAGTAGGTGGTCCGGCAAACTCGTGCATGCACGGATGGGTGAAACCTGCCTGGAGTCCGACCTAACTACGCTGCCACTGCCGATTGTCGGGCCACGAGCGCCCGCAGAAGTTACGGACGGGACAGGTCTGACGGCCCATGCTCACACTCCTGTGTGAGGCGCAGGCTCCATGTGCTGCTGTCCTGGAAAAGGGGAAAAGGGGGAACCAGTGTGCGTTTTTGCCATGTGACGACATCTTGCCTCGTGTGTGAGCATGTCCTATGGGTGTGGGTGAGCATGGTAAGGTCCTGGCTGCGATGCACACACATATGGTGTATGTGCGTTTGCATGCGCGCACACATGGAAGTCCATTGGCAGGAGCGCTGTTAACTGCCAGTTTTGAGAAAATGCCACCCAAGCCAGCCTTGCTCAGACTGACCCCAGCCACGCATGCCCCTCATTGGCCCCCCCCTCCCCCCCTACTTCCTTCTCGACCCGCCCGTCACAGATTCAACCCTCCCCCCACCCCCCCTCACCGGATCAGCTCCACCGTGGCGGCGTACAGCTCCAGCCGCCGCCCCACGTCCATCATGCAGTCGTTGTGCAGCAGGGAGAGCAAGCAGCGGCCCAGTGCCGGGTGGGTGTGGAGAAGGGCACCCACCTGCGGGGGCAGGTGGGAAGGGAGGGCCAGCCATGGTGAGAGATGTCGTCAGCCAAAGTTATATTGAATATTTTCAGCCCAGAGATGACAAACGTCATCAGCCATGTGTTTATTAATGTCATCGTCCCAGTCTCAATAGATGTCACCACACCAGTGATGGACTTGGCATCACGCCAACAGTGGGAGATGGTCAAACAGCCAGGGTTGAACAGCACCCGGCCACCATGCAGTGCACGCGAACGACTCTCGATGAATGCAGGTGGCACTGCCAGCCTGCCACCCCACCGTGCCAAAGGCGCGTGGAGCCGCGGGATGCGCAACAGCAAGGCCACACCTGCAAGGCGGAGCGTGCAAGGCGGAGCGTGCAAGGCAGAGCGTGCAAGGCGGAGCGTGCAAGGCGGAGCGTGCAAGGCGGAGCGTGCAAGGCGGCGCGTGCAAGGCGGAGCGTGCAAGGCGGAGCGTGCAAGGCGGAGCGCGCAAGGCGGAGCGTGCAAGGCGGAGCGTGCAAGGCGGAGCGTGCAAGGCGGAGCGTGCAGGGCGGAGCGTGCAAGGCGGAGCGTGCAAGGCGGAGCGTGCAAGGCGGAGCGTGCAGGGCGGAGCGTGCAAGGCGGAGCGTGCAGGGCGGAGCGTGCAGGGCGGAGCGTGCAAGGCGGAGCGTGCAGGGCGGAGCGTGCAAGGCGGAGCGTGCAGGGCGGAGCGTGCAAGGCGGAGCGTGCAGGGCGGAGCGTGCAAGGCGGAGCGTGCAAGGCGGAGCGTGCAGGGCGGAGCGTGCAGGGCGGAGCGTGCAAGGCGGAGCGTGCAAGGCGGAGCGTGCAGGGCGGAGCGTGCAAGGCGGAGCGTGCAAGGCGGAGCGTGCAAGGCGGAGCGTGCAGGGCGGAGCGTGCAAGGCGGAGCGTGCAAGGCGGAGCGTGCAAGGCGGAGCGTGCAAGGCGGAGCGTGCAAGGCGGAGCGTGCAGGGCGGAGCGTGCAGGGCGGAGCGTGCAAGGCAGAGCGTGCAAGGCGGAGCGTGCAAGGCGGAGCGTGCAAGGCGGAGCGTGCAAGGCGGAGCGTGCAAGGCGGAGCGTGCAAGGCGGAGCGTGCAAGGCGGAGCGTGCAGGGCGGAGCGTGCAGGGCGGAGCGTGCAAGGCGGAGCGTGCAAGGCGGAGCGTGCAGGGCGGAGCGTGCAAGGCGGAGCGTGCAAGGCGGAGCGTGCAAGGCGGAGCGTGCAGGGCGGAGCGTGCAAGGCGGAGCGTGCAAGGCGGAGCGTGCAAGGCGGAGCGTGCAAGGCGGAGCGTGCAAGGCGGAGCGTGCAGGGCGGAGCGTGCAGGGCGGAGCGTGCAGGGCGGAGCGTGCAGGGCGGAGCGTGCAAGGCGGAGCGTGCAAGGCGGAGCGTGCAAGGCGGAGCGTGCAAGGCGGAGCGTGCAAGGCGGAGCGTGCAGGGCGGAGCGTGCAGGGCGGAGCGTGCAAGGCGGAGCGTGCAAGGCGGAGCGTGCAAGGCGGAGCGTGCAGGGCGGAGCGTGCAGGGCGGAGCGTGCAAGGCAGAGCGTGCAAGGCGGAGCGTGCAAGGCGGAGCGTGCAGGGCGGAGCGTGCAAGGCGGAGCGTGCAGGGCGGAGCGTGCAAGGCGGAGCGTGCAAGGCGGAGCGTGCAGGGCGGAGCGTGCAAGGCAGAGCGTGCAAGGCGGAGCGTGCAAGGCGGAGCGTGCAGGGCGGAGCGTGCAAGGCAGAGCGTGCAAGGCGGAGCGTGCAAGGCGGAGCGTGCAGGGCGGAGCGTGCAAGGCGGAGCGTGCAGGGCGGAGCGTGCAAGGCGGAGCGTGCAAGGCGGAGCGTGCGAGGCGGAGCGTGCAGGGCGGAGCGTGCAAGGCGGAGCGTGCAAGGCGGAGCGTGCAAGGCGGAGCGTGCAGGGCGGAGCGTGCAGGGCGGAGCGTGCAAGGCGGAGCGTGCAGGGCGGAGCGTGCAGGGCGGAGCGTGCAAGGCGGAGCGTGCAAGGCGGCGCGTGCAAGGCGGAGCGTGCAAGGCGGAGCGTGCAAGGCGGAGCGTGCAGGGCGGAGCGTGCAAGGCGGAGCGTGCAGGGCGGAGCGTGCAGGGCGGAGCGTGCAGGGCGGAGCGTGCAAGGCGGAGCGTGCAGGGCGGAGCGTGCAGGGCGGAGCGTGCAAGGCGGAGCGTGCAAGGCGGCGCGTGCAAGGCGGAGCGTGCAAGGCGGAGCGTGCAAGGCGGAGCGTGCAAGGCGGAGCGTGCAGGGCGGAGCGTGCAAGGCGGAGCGTGCAAGGCGGCGCGTGCAAGGTGGAGCGTGCAGGGCGGAGCGTGCAAGGCGGAGCGTGCAAGGCGGAGCGTGCAAGGCGGAGCGTGCAAGGCGGAGCGTGCAAGGCGGAGCGTGCAAGGCGGAGCGTGCAAGGCGGAGCGTGCAAGGCGGAGCGTGCAAGGCGGAGCGTGCAAGGCGGAGCGTGCAAGGCGGAGCGTGCAAGGCGGAGCGTGCAAGGCGGAGCGTGCAAGGCGGAGCGTGCAAGGCGGAGCGTGCAAGGCGGAGCGTGCAAGGCGGAGCGTGCAGGGCGGAGCGTGCAAGGCGGAGCGTGCAGGGCGGAGCGTGCAGGGCGGAGCGTGCAAGGCGGAGCGTGCAAAGCGGAGCGTGCAAGGCGGAGCGTGCAAGGCGGAGCGTGCAAAGCGGAGCGTGCAAGGCGGAGCGTGCAAGGCGGAGCGTGCAAGGCGGAGCGTGCAAGGCGGAGCGTGCAAGGCGGAGCGTGCAGGGCGGAGCGTGCAGGGCGGAGCGTGCAAGGCGGAGCGTGCAGGGCGGAGCGTGCAAGGCGGAGCGTGCAAGGCGGAGCGTGCAAGGCGGAGCGTGCAAGGCGGAGCGTGCAAGGCGGAGCGTGCAAGGCGGAGCGTGCAGGGCGGAGCGTGCAGGGCGGAGCGTGCAAGGCGGAGCGTGCAGGGCGGAGCGTGCAGGGCGGAGCGTGCAAGGCGGAGCGTGCAAGGCGGAGCGTGCAAGGCGGAGCGTTCGGTGACAGGGGATCTGTAGGAAGGGCCGGACTGCTGTGATGGCGATGACCATCCCCGGTGACGGTTAATGTGATGATACCGACGCAACTCTGCGACCACTACCACTACTACTACTACTATTACTACTACTACTACTACTACTACTACTACTACTACTTCTACTACTACTACTACTACTAATGCTACTACTACTACTACTACTACTACCACTACCACTACAACTACCACCACTACTACTACTACTACTACTACTACTACTACTACTACTACTACTACTACTACTACTACTACTACTACTACTACTACTACTACTACTACTAGTTCTTCTTCTACTACTACCACCACAGTACCTATGGTCACAACAACTACTATAATGAGGGATGAGGTACAACAGGGACTTGCCACGGAACATCAACACCACGCCCAAGCCGCCTGGCCCACGGCACCCACCTCATGCCACAAGCCACACAGGCCACACGCTCACCGCTGGGTGCAAGGATGCCGCGCTTGCCCCCCCCTCGCGCCCGCCCCCCTTCAATGCGGACGCCAGCAACACCAGCTGCCGCGTGACGGCGCCGTCCGCCTCCACCTCCCTTGCCACTGCGCGCGCCTGCGCGTCCAACTCCGCGCGCGTGAAGTCTTCCCCGTACTCCCCGCCACCAAACCCAGTGCCTTTCTCCCACGCGTGGGCACTGTAGTCGCGAAGGCCACGTTTGCTTTTATAGTGACCGCTGGACGATCCCCGACCACGGCCACGGCCACCTCGGCCGCGCCGCTTGCCCCTGGGCGCCTCGTCCTCGTCATCCTCCTCCTCGTCGCTGTCCGATGCATCCTTCCCCATGGCCTCCCCCTTGTTATCTGCTCGGCCGCTGCCCTCCCCACCGCCCTTGCCCTTTGAAGGCTCCTTGCCACTCTGTCCGCCCACCCCGACACAGCCCATCAGCCGGCCGAGTTCTTCCAGAGCGCAGAACACTTCCGCGCACAACTCTGCGTCCCTGTTGTTGTCCGGCCAGGTGCCACTGGCCGCCTGCGAACGGGTGGTGGTGGTGGTGGCGGTGGCGGTGGCGGTGGCGGTGGGGGTGGGGGTGGTTGATGTTGCCACCTGCTTGCCCTTGCTTCTGGCACCGGCACCCCCCTTGGCAGGAGCGGCGGCTGCGGCGGCGGCTGCAGCAGATGACTGTGCGCGCGCTTGGACGCAACGCTGGACCACGTCGCAGACGAGGCGGTCCAGCTGGCGTGCATGGTGGGAGGGGAGGCATCATGGCGGGAGGGGAAGACGGCAGGCGTGTTCGATGGGTGCAGGCATATGGGAGGGGAAGGGAGGGGAAGACGATGAAACGCGCAACAAGGATTGGCGATGACATGGGACAGAGGCAAGATGATGTCACAGGGGAAGATGATGTCACAGGCCGCGGATCTTGGTGGGGAATTCGGTTAGTCAGATTGCGGACGTGAGAATTTTGGGCCACAGGCCAAACAACGTTCAAGCTGAATCGTTTCTACGTAACATCCCAACAGTGTCGTTCAGTCCGGCTGCAGGCGCCAATGAGGCGAATTCGTGTGGACATCATTAGAACGTTGGACAGTACATCGAATTCGACATTTCAGGAGTCAGGATGAACCAAAGGGATGCATGTGCACGGAGATATCCGGGAATTACCTCCAGCAGCGGCGCGTGCGGCACCAGGTTATCCATATCGCTTCGCGACAGTGGGCGGTCACATTGTGTGCAGTGGAGCATGGACAGCGCACCGACCAGGTCCGTCGGCCTTGTTTTGATAAGATCACACGTGCGGTTGCACTGTCGAGCTAAGAGCCGGGGAAGACAGCTGGAACAGCCCCGGTGAGAGCAGCCGTCAATGGTATAAATGCCGGAGACCTTTTTCCGGCACGCTGGGCATGCCGACAGCGTTCTCGATGTAGAGACTTGACAAGGATCGCTCGCGCGCGCGGTGCCACACACTTTGCACTCCGATACATCATCTGCATTGATTAGGGTGCATGCTATACATGCCCACTGTCCATTACTAGGTGGATCAGTCGTCTTCGTTGGATTGGACACGACAACTAGATCTTCGGCTTTCGATGAATCGGCAGGCGGACGAGCGCGCGAGGTACTGCCGTGGTCATGAGTTTCCTGGGCGGAAACGCTGGAGGCCTTGGCGGATTTTGCGCGCTTAGAACGCCTGATTTTTTCTTCCGTTTCCTCATCGTCTGATATCACAATGGCCTCCATGACCTTCACCCCCCCGAGGGATTTTGCGAGAGGCCTGTAAAAGCTTACGTATCCTGAGGAACTTTGCGTCGTAATGTACCTCACTATCGGTCACGGCGTGCATGGGCACTTCATGTTCATCAGAAAAGGTTCGCGGCCTCCGTTTTGTCGCGGCAATGGATCGGGGAGGGGGGCCAGCCGCGAGGGGGTCGATCGTTCATCGGGGAGGGGGCCAGGCGCGGCACGCGCGCGGCGGGAAAGGACCCGCGAGAGGAGAAGATAACCCTGCCACGTTGATTCAAAACCTTCTCGCGATTAACCGGCGGTAGAGCGTCCTCCAGCCGCCGCGTGGCGGGTGATTGCCAAAAGTTAGCAGCGTGGAGGCCATGTGGAAGCGTCCATTTTCCCAATATTACTGGCCACCGCCCACCCGTGGCCGACTCCCAATTCGTGGTTATCGCGGGCATTATTATTGTAAAGCCAAGCGTGGTATATGTATGCCGTAGATAAGCACGCTACATATTTGATGCTTTAAGCGGCGGAAGATATATCTTTATACTACTATCACATAATGGAGGCAGCCGTGATTCGCAACGATAGAGATGAAAAAAGTGCTCGCAGGAAAAGAAAAGACTTGTCTTATAGGGAGCAGCCAACGGAAATGAAAAAGACAAGGAAGAAATTACGCTCATCACAGGAGGCGCCGGCGGAAGACAACGAAAATGACAGCTATGTCGACCTCCCTACCCGCGCGCCCGTAGCAGCGGACAAGCCAGTGCCGCCGAGCGCGGTGGACGGAAACGAAGCCGACGCAACCGAAGATAGAGCAGATGGTGAAGGCAACGAAGCGACCGGTGTAGGAGGTGGGCATAAAAAGGTTATCTCCCAGAAGAAATTGGCGAAGATCCGGGAAGACTACGCGAACCGAGGCGTCGTGTACCTGAGTCGGATTCCTCCGCACATGAAACCCAACAAACTCCGGCAGCTGCTGGCTCAATATGGCGAGATAACGCGGGTATACCTGGCGCCTGAAGGTGCGTGCACTCGCGGTTACTCCTGTGCCTTGGCTTAGGGGATGCTTGATCAAGGCGAGTCGGCACCATTCTTTTTGCTGCATTTGCTTCACATACGACCCGAACTATGCTCTAGAACTGGGCACAGCGACTCCTAAAAGTGGTCGCCTACGCGAAGCTCATCTGCACGCGTGAGCATGCTCCCGTTCGACCTGCCCTTGGTTGGACGCACAGCTGGCTCACCCGCTGTGCTCCCGTTTGCCTTCATACATTTTGACGTGGCGTTTGACCACCCCGCAGACCCTCGCACGCGGCTTCGGCGCAAGAAGGCTGGGAGGGACACCGGAAAGAATTTTGTGGAAGGGTGGGTTGTTTACCCATGCACGCCTGCACTCTGTGGAAGGGTGGGTTGTTTACCCATGCATGCCTGCACTCTGTGGAAGGGTGGGTTGCTTACCCATGCACGCCTGCACTCTGTGGAAGGGTGGGTTGTTTACCCATGCACGCCTGCACTCTGTGGAAGGGTGGGTTGTTTACCCATGCACGCCTGCACTCTGTGGAAGGGTGGGTTGTTTACCCATGCACGCCTGCACTCTGTGGAAGGGTGGGTTGTTTTCCCATGCATGCCTGCACTCTGTGGAAGGGTGGGTTGTTTACCCATGCACGCCTGCACTCTGTGGAAGGGTGGGTTGTTTACCCATGCACGCCTGCACTCTGTGGAAGGGTGGGTTGTTTACCCATGCACGCCTGCACTCTGTGGAAGGGTGGGTTGTTTACCGATGCACGCCTGCACTCTGTGGAAGGGTGGGTTGTTTACCCATGCATGCCTGCACTCTGTGGAAGGGTGGGTTGTTTACCCATGCATGCCTGCACTCTGTGGAAGGGTGGGTTGTTTTCCCATGCATGCCTGCACTCTGTGGAAGGGTGGGTTGTTTACCCATGCACGCCTGCACTCTGTGGGAGGGTGCGCTGTTTACCCATGCACGCCTGCACTCTGTGGAAGGGTGGGTTGTTTACCCATGCACGCCTGCACTCTGTGGAAGGATGGGTTGTTTACCCATGCACGCCTGCACTCTGTGGAAGGGTGCGCTGTTTACCCCTGCATCGTGCGCGCCGTTTTAGGCCTTCCGTCAGGGTGCATTGCCTTAGGCCTTTCCATAGGGTACAGTTGCCGTGTGGAAGGGTTGATAGTGCGTGTCCACACCATGCATGCCTTTGGAGTACATGTAGCCGGGAGTGCGTGTCCACAGCATGCATGCCTGCACTTTTTAAACGGTGCGTTGCCTTACCGTGGGGAGGGTGCATAGCTTTAGCCACGTATTGCGCATGGCGGTAACCATGCATGCCTGCCCGCCTGCCCGCAGTGTGGTACTTTTGCCAATCTTGTCCCAGCCGACATGGTGGCCTCCCGCCCATGCTTGCGGCAGCATGGCGTGTGTTGCTCTCTCGTGATTGTGATGGTTGCTGAAGTCAGCATCGCAGTTGCAGTACAGCAGCCCTAACCTCTTGGTGTTGCCCAGCGTGCCGCCCCACAGGCAGGTTGAGACCAGTTGAAAGGGATACTCCATACCAGGGCTACTCTACGAACCTCAGTTGAAAGGGATACTCCATACCAGGGCTACTCTACGAACCGCAGTTGAAAGGGATACTCCATACCAGGGCTACTCTACGAACCGCAGTTGAAAGGGATACTCCATACCACGGCTACTCTACGAACCTCAGTTGAAAGGGATACTCCATACCACGGCTACTCTACGAACCGCAGTTGAAAGGGATACTCCATACCACGGCTACTCTACGAACCTCAGTTGAAAGGGATACTCCATACGAGGGCTACTCTACGAACCGCAGTTGAAAGGGATACTCCATACCACGGCTACTCTACGAACCGCAGTTGAAAGGGATACTCCATACCACGGCTACTCTACGAACCTCAGTTGAAAGGGATACTCCATACGAGGGCTACTCTACGAACCGCAGTTGAAAGGGATACTCCATACCACGGCTACTCTACGAACCTCAGTTGAAAGGGATACTCCATACCACGGCTACTCTACGAACCTCAGTTGAAAGGGATACTCCATACCAGGGCTACTCTACGAACCGCAGTTGAAAGGGATACTCCATACCACGGCTACTCTACGAACCGCAGTTGAAAGGGATACTCCATACCACGGCTACTCTACGAACCTCAGTTGAAAGGGATACTCCATACGAGGGCTACTCTACGAACCGCAGTTGAAAGGGATACTCCATACCACGGCTACTCTACGAACCGCAGTTGAAAGGGATACTCCATACCACGGCTACTCTACGAACCTCAGTTGAAAGGGATACTCCATACCAGGGCTACTCTACGAACCTCAGTTGAAAGGGATACTCCATACCAGGGCTACTCTACGAACCGCAGTTGAAAGGGATACTCCATACCAGGGCTACTCTACGAACCTCAGTTGAAAGGGATACTCCATACCAGGGCTACTCTACGAACCGCAGTTGAAAGGGATACTCCATACCAGGGCTACTCTACGAACCTCAGTTGAAAGGGATACTCCATACCAGGGCTACTCTACGAACCGCAGTTGAAAGGGATACTCCATACCAGGGCTACTCTACGAACCGCAGTTGAAAGGGATACTCCATACCAGGGCTACTCTACGAACCTCAGTTGAAAGGGATACTCCATACCAGGGCTACTCTACGAACCGCAGTTGAAAGGGATACTCCATACCACGGCTACTCTACGAACCTCAGTTGAAAGGGATACTCCATACCACGGCTACTCTACGAACCGCAGTTGAAAGGCTACTAGTAGGGTTTGGACGCACGCTTGCGTAGCTGTTGGTGCCAGCGGCCGGTTTGGTGACGTTGCAAGCCGTTTTGACTGCTTGGTCCAGGCCCCCGTCCGAGATTGACCGGCGGTGGCCTTCTCGTCTACCTGCTTGTGCACAGGCTTGTGCGATTGCTCGGTTCCCCCTGTTGTGGGCACATCTCCTAGCCCATGCACAAGCACCTGACTTGCCTGTGGGAAGGATGGCACGCATGGGGGGAGGCTTCTCGGTAGCATGCACAGGTGTAACCAACGACGCAGAAGGTAGGGGATTGCCTGACACGCCTGCTTACAGGCCCGGCCACGACAGCGGTTCCCGGTACCCCAGGTCCCTGGTCTGCTTCTTCACGCACGCTGCTCCCTCGTGTCGCTTGCCTCTTGGCGTAGCGCACGCTGCTCCCTTATACATCAACGGCCTCGGTCTATACCCATCAACGGCCTCGGTCTATACCCATCAACGGCCTCGGTCTATACCCATCAACGGCCTTGGTCTATACCCATCAACGGCCTCGGTCTATACCCATCAACGGCCTCGGTCTATACCCATCAACGGCCTCGGTCTATACCCATCAACGGCCTCGGTCTATACCCATCAACGGCCTCGGTCTGTACCCATCAACGGCCTCGGTCTATACCCATCAACGGCCTCGGTCTATACCCATCAACGGCCTCGGTCTATACCCTGTTGCCCCCATCCAGCAGTGCTCACTCGCACCTTACCTGTTGCAATACTTTTGGTCCGTGCCGCGCTGCCTGCGCTCCTGTGGAACCTTGCTCATGCGTATCTGCTCTGCCCACACGCGGGTCCCTTCTGTGCTTCCTGTGGACCCTGTCCCCCAACCACACGCGCTCACCGTGCCTTTTGCCCGTCCCGTCCGCAATCACGCACCCACCCCTGTGCGCATCACGCACGCACCAGCTGGGTGGAGTTCGCGAAGAAGAAAGTGGCTAAGCGAGTAGCGGCGATGCTCAACAACAACCCGATGGGTGAGTAGTCCAACAACAAACCCGATGGGTGAGTGGTGACCATTGAAGGAACAGCCTGGCGGATGCGTGGTGAAACAGCCACCGGTGGGTTGAGTGTGTAGTTCAGTTAGGTGGTAGGTGTGTGTTTAAATGACGACCCAGTTAGGTTGGGGAATGACTATCAATCTTATGGGTGACTGTAAATTTAAAAATCCAATCGGTGAGTAGTGACTTACCAGCATTGGTGGATGAGTGTTATTCAAAAGCACGGCGGATGAGTGTTTTAGTTAGCAACCCGATGGTCGTGTGTTGGCATATCAGCACGGTCGGTACGTGCTTGGTGCGTGCTAGGTGCATGCCGCCGACACCGGCAGGTGTGCAGCTGCGCTGGCATGCCACGCATGCGGTTGGGGGTAGGCTGCACGATAGGCCGCTGGGGTGCCCAGTCTTTGTCATGCAACTTCTATCATTTCATAGTATGCAACAATACTTGTTGCTATTACTGTACATATTTTACTGGTACTTCTTATCCTTCACAAGTATTCCCATCGTAGCATGAATCCACAGGCGGTGTTGCTGCCATTCGTTCACGTCACTAGCACGCAGAATCGCACCAGTTGAGCGAGTATTTGAGTTTTGGGGTGCAACTCGCCCGCTATCGTGTTGGCTCTGCATCCATTTATATGGCGTCGGTTCCTGTAGTCACGTGCTGTGTCAGATTTGGGCAGCTAGCGTTTTCACGTTTGTTGCTTTCTGTCGTCATGTGCTGCACGTGCCGCATGGGGTCTGGGGATGCGCGATATGTATACTAGCGTACAAATATGCCTAGCTTCATGGGGTCTGGGGATGCGCGATATGTATACTAGCGTACAAATATGCCTAGTTTCATGGGGTCTGGGGATGCGCGATATGTATACTAGCGTACAAATATGCCTAGCTTCATGGGGTCTGGGGATGCGCGATATGTATACTAGCGTACAAATATGCCTAGTTTCATGGGGTCTGGGGATGCACGATATGTATACTAGCGTACAAATATGCCTCGTTTCATGGGGTCTGGGGATGCACGATATGTATACTAGCGTACAAATATGCCTAGTTTCATGGGGTCTGGGGATGCACGATGTGTATACTAGCGTACAAATATGCCTAGTTTCACAACAGGATTGGTTGCGTAAGCTCATCAGGAAAATGCGTGGGAAGGGGACTCAGGTCGACTAAATATGTCGTGTGTTTGCTGGTATGGCTTTTGCCCAGCTCTCACGCCGCGCGCGGGCTCACTTCTGACTCTGTCTTGGCATCCATGGTGGCATTCTCCTTCTGCGCATGTCTGTCCATGAGGGCATATCCCCCCTTGTGCGCGCTGCAGGCGGCAAGAAGCGCTCGGCCTACTGCTTCGACCTGTGGAACATCAAGTACCTCAAGGGCTTCGTGTGGGACACGCTGACCGAGGAGATTGGTGAGTGGCAGACATTTTGATGTTGCACAAAAGGGACTAGGGTATCGATTAAAGCCATTGGACGAATGCTTCGAGGCGTTTTGGTACTAAGAAGGACGTGGTCTTGGTCGGCAGAAGAGGCGGTTGAGCTGCATGCAACAGGACCCAGCTTTGTTTTGAGAATTTTGTGGTTATGCCGCTTCCCTGATGCAGCATGGCATGGACGACAGGCACTGTGGTACGCGTACAAGTGAGGCATTGCGGGGATGCCCTCCATTACAGTTTGGCCGTACCCAGGGTTCAGCCTGCGGCGATGCCCTCAATGATCATGGGTGAAGGGAAGTCGGGGAGGAAGTGGTGAGAGGCCAAGTGGTTGCGCTTCTTCCAGACAACAGCATGCAGCTCGATTCAATGTAGTTAAACCTAGATTTCGTGGCATTATGGTGCTTTCCAAGTCAGATACCACGTACTTACACCTCAAGGAGTGGGGGTGTCGGGTTAGATCCTGTCTTGCTTGGTGGTCCCCTGACACGACACCCGTCGTATTCCCCACTGACACAGCTTGCGCGATGTACAATGCCTCCGCGTCTGTGCACGCTCTGTGCCCATCCTCCCCCCCCATGTACAATGCCTCCGCGTCTGTGCACGCTCTGTGCCCATCCTCCCCCCCCATGTACAATGCCTCCGCGTCTGTGCACGCTCTGTGCCCATCCTCCCCCCCCATGTACAATGCCTCCGCGTCTGTGCACGCTCTGTGCCCATCCTCCCCCCCCATGTACAATGCCTCCGCGTCTGTGCACGCTCTGTGCCCATCCTCCCCCCCCATGTACAATGCCTCCGCGTCTGTGCACGCTCTGTGCCCATCCTCCCCCCCCATGTACAATGCCTCCGCGTCTGTGCACGCTCTGTGCCCATCCTCCCCCCCCATGTCCAATGCCTCCGCGTCTGTGCACGCTCTGTGCCCATCCTCCCCCCCCATGTACAATGCCTCCGCGTCTGTGCACGCTCTGTGCCCATCCTCCCCCCCATGTACAATGCCTCCGCGTCTGTGCACGCTCTGTGCCCATCCTCCCCCCCATGTCCAATGCCTCCGCGTCTGTGCACGCTCTGTGCCCATCCTCCCCCCCCATGTACAATGCCTCCGCGTCTGTGCACGCTCTGTGCCCATCCTCCCCCCCCATGTACAATGCCTCCGCGTCTGTGCACGCTCTGTGCCCATCCTCCCCCCCCATGTACAATGCCTCCGCGTCTGTGCACGCTCTGTGCCCATCCTCCCCCCCCATGTACAATGCCTCCGCGTCTGTGCACGCTCTGTGCCCATCCTCCCCCCCATGTACAATGCCTCCGCGTCTGTGCACGCTCTGTGCCCATCCTCCCCCCCCATGTACAATGCCTCCGCGTCTGTGCACGCTCTGTGCCCATCCTCCCCCCCATGTACAATGCCTCCGCGTCTGTGCACGCTCTGTGCCCATCCCCCCCCCCCATGTCCAATGCCTCCGCGTCTGTGCACGCTCTGTGCCCATCCTCCCCCCCCATGTACAATGCCTCCGCGTCTGTGCACGCTCTGTGCCCATCCTCCCCCCCCATGTCCAATGCCTCCGCGTCTGTGCACGCTCTGTGCCCATCCTCCCCCCCCCATGTACAGTGCCTCCGCGTCTGTGCACGCTCTGTGCCCATCCTCCCCCCATGTACAATGCCTCCGCGTCTGTGCACGCTCTGTGCCCATCCTCCCCCCCCATGTACAATGCCTCCGCGTCTGTGCACGCTCTGTGCCCATCCTCCCCCCCCCATGTCCAATGCCTCCGCGTCTGTGCACGCTCTGTGCCCATCCTCCCCCCCCCATGTACAGTGCCTCCGCGTCTGTGCACGCTCTGTGCCCATCCTCCCCCCATGTACAATGCCTCCGCGTCTGTGCACGCTCTGTGCCCATCCTCCCCCCCCCATGTACAGTGCCTCCGCGTCTGTGCACGCTCTGTGCCCATCCTCCCCCCCCATGTACAGTGCCTCCGCGTCTGTGCACGCTCTGTGCCCATCCTCCCCCCCATGTACAATGCCTCCGCGTCTGTGCACGCTCTGTGCCCATCCTCCCCCCCCATGTACAATGCCTCCGCGTCTGTGCACGCTCTGTGCCCATCCTCCCCCCATGTACAATGCCTCCGCGTCTGTGCACGCTCTGTGCCCATCCTCCCCCCCCATGTACAATGCCTCCGCGTCTCTGCACGCTCTGTGCCCATCCTCCCCCCCCATGTACAATGCCTCCGCGTCTGTCCACGCTCTGTGCCAATCCTCCCCCCCCTCCTTCCACCCCCACCAACCACCAACCAACCAACCACCTCCTGCCACCAATCACCCAACCAACCACCACCTGCCACCTGCCACCCACCACCCGCCGCCCATCCCATCACCCTCTATTTGCCCAGCCCTGCGCAACGCGGTGCGTGAGCAGCGCATCGCGGCAGAGGTGTCGGCGGCCAAACGCGAGCGCGACACCTACCTGTCGCGCGTGGACCAGGCGCGCGCGGTGGAGGCCATGGAGGCCCGGCGGGCCGCCAAGGTGGGTTCTGGGGTGGGATGCTTGCAGCATGTAGTCTTCGAAAATGGCAAGTCATGGGAACTAGACTGGCAATCCAACGAATGAAGTAGGAACACGACCGAACCGCAATGTCTAGCCAATACGACGAAGAACTTCAGGCTGTGTTGCCTATATATTTGGAGCCAACCACAGTAGGGTGGGCTGCTTTGACAAGCTAGACCCCTCCCCTCACCTTTGAGAATGGGTTGTGACTGACCCAGGGCTGCGTTCTTGACGGAAGGTAATGTTAATCCAGGGCTTGCATATGCCGTAGCCCTGAGATTCTTAAACACGCAGCCTAGCCAGGGGTGTACTTGAGCAGCCATGTGTCCTACTTTGAGATCTTTTTGCCCAAAACCAGCCCTGCGGTCTTAATACGGAAGTGTTAGAATTCAGGGTCTCATTTTCTTAGTAGTATACTCTGGAATATAGGGCACTGCTTGATCCGCCGGGGACCTGGACAAGCAGGGCAAGACGTTTTTCCCTTCTCCTTGTGATTGCGGGTGTGCACAAGATGCGTGCTCCGTGCCAATTGTGAATGAAATTTATCGTGTAATTCAACTCTCGTCCTCCTCGTGTTCATCTGGGGAGTTTTCAAGAATGGAAATGAAAGCGGTTTCTCCGCCCAGCGGGGTGCAGGGAAAGAAGTGGTTTATCTCATCAAGCACGTAGTGCACCATGTTTTCATCCGCGCCCTGGATTGTGTAGTACCGGTTTTCTACCTTACGCAGGCACTGAAGCACGCGCTTCAGGGCATAGGATTTGCTACGCTCCGTCGCTTGCCTGACCACAGACAATACGATATACGCCGTCGTCCGCGATGTTACAGCGCGGGTCATCCGGAACTTGTGCCAAGAACCGAAAGCCTGAAAAGCAATATTTGAACACTTGTTTTGTGTCCTCTGAGATACCTGAGGACGACTTCTCTGATGAGGGCGATAGGGAGGACAGCATAGACGACGAGGGCAAGGACACGGAAGAGGTTGGGTCAGATGAGAGCAATTTTATAGATGGCGGGGACGAGATTTGCTAATAATGATAGGATCCGGCCTTGTTGCCATGGTGGCTATCGTGTGGGGTACATGCTAATAATGATAGGATCCGGCCTTGTTGCCATGGTGGCTATCGTGTGGGGTACAGTGCGACTCGTGTCTAGGTAGCAGTTGTTCATCATGAGTGTCGGTTGGCAGAAGGCCCAAGCGCTGGCGCCAAAGGGCCTTTCTCACTCGTCCAACGGATGGCCAAGCCTATACGTGCCTGGGCCGTCTGACAATTTGCCCCTCTAAGCATTTCTGACAACTGGTTCTCGTGGCCAGAGAGGACCTTCCGGATTCCTGAAAAAATCCAGCCAGGTACTTTATGACACTAATTGTTGTCATACTGGGATTTTTATGGCGACACCAAGACCACACATTCGGTGACTGAGGCCCTAAGTCGTCGTCAATACGGGCGCTCCAACAACAAAATGGTCTTGTCCAGGCGGACTAGTCACCACGTGACTTGCTAATTGGCGGTTGCATGCACTAGTTCCAAGTCTCGGGCGCTCTCATGGGTGGTTTGTAGTATCTTTGGGTCTGTGCAGGCACTGTTTCCAGAAGGATCAGTGGGTGGGAGACCATTTTACCCCCATGTCCCCCCTCCACAGTTAGCAATAGTCTGACTATTACTTTTATGGGCCGATAGACAGTCGACGCACATCCTGCTCAGGATCTGGATGAGGGTTTGTACCCCCGTTACAGTACAGGAAGGATGATTACGCATCCGTAGTTGTATCTTTATTCTGCAGGGAGCCGACCCCTGTCGTCCGTAAATGGCTCCTTGGCCAGCTGTGCCCGTTTGTCAAGCAGGCCGAATTCGTGTCAAATTACTCCATTTTTCTTGAGGACAGATTCATACAGGAGGTGACAGAAATCGCCCAGAGACGAGGGACCAGATTTATTCCCTGTCATTTTGGACGGCGTGCTCCATCTGAGCCCAAACATCAGAGAGAAAATGGTGGACATGTTTGGTTACGTCAATGGCCCGTTCAGCTTCGGGCCGATATTGAGTACAAGCAGGGCTCGTGGTGCAGGAGGGGAAAGGAGGACACAAAAATCCTGAAATGCGGGGGGTGTCTTTCCGTTAGGTACTGCGGCAAGGAATGCCAGAGAAATGACTGGCCCGAGCACCGCGTGACGTGGCGGTGGTGATTGCAGCCAAGAAACTCAGAGGGGAGCAGCACGAGGAGCTGCTGGAGGCCAACATGTCCACTTACTGCTGCCGCCTAATGAGGGCTACTACCCTACGCCCACGCTAGTCTGCCGCCGTAAGCCTCAGCTTCCTGGGCAGGGCCTCTCGAACTTCGTCCATGTCTAATGAGCCGGCCATGGCTGGCTTGCGCGCGGTTCAGTCGCGGGGATTCGGCTTCGTGCGAGCTGGCCGCCCTTTAAATTTCGCCCGACGGGCCGCGGACACGAAACATCTCGATGCTTTCGAAAGATCTCCCGCGAAAGATCTCCCGCGAAGTATAACGTTGCGTCCGTACCGCAGGTGCTGCCGAGCGCTGCGCCGGTACCTGCGAAAATTTGACACGTGGCAGCGGGTCCGGGAAATATCAGTCAGACCGGGCCGGTCAGCCCGGGAATCACGCGGGTGTCGAAACGGCACTGGCAGACGCGTTAAAGTTTGAAAAAAGGGGCCGACAACGGGCTGACAGGGGTCGGCTTGCCCGGATCTAGATCTTAAAGGTGAAGCGGGGGTGTTACGGGGGCTTGGGAGGGTGCTCAGCGGTGGCATGGAAGTCCGGAAGTTGAATTATTTGTGGTTGAAGCTACTGCAGACTTTGTATAGAAGTTGTAGCGAGCCCCACTCGCGGGTGGCTGGGCGATGTGAGTTGCAAATGATTTTAAAATATGCAGTAGGGTTGTTTTCCTTAGAACCTGCGTAGTTGGCTTGGATTTGATGGGATTGATGGGTTTGATGTGGTGGTTGGGTGAATGGATGTGCAACCTGTGCGTGCTCTGATAGTGGGTGGTTGTGCCTGTGCTGCAGCGTTCAGCGTCAGCGTGGGTGGCTGTAATCTAGGAGGTTAACGGGATGGCCAAGAATTGGGTGGCGTCTGCAATTTCCCGGGTTACCTTTGCCAGAGTCATCAGCTGGAGGATGCATGGTCAGACAGCAACGTTGACAGGACTGGGCACCCTGCATGCTTGGTGCATGCAGCACTCAGTACCGGTGCCCTCACTGCCTGGCAACGCCCTTATTTGTGGGCCTTGGGTGTCGCTCTGTGCTAATGCTAACGCTCTGTGCCATCTCTTTGGCATTCATTCCGTACGCCGCGCGGCCTGCTGTGGCCATCGTCTCACGTTGGGCAGGCGCCACCGGTGGAGCGTGCGGCAGAGCCTGGGGAAGGGGGCGTTGCACAGCCGTCAGCGCTGCGTGTGGGCGGCCAGAAGAAACTCACGGCGCGCCAACGGCAACCGGTGGAAGGCCCGATGAGCCAATCGGCACCCATCGTCTCCGACCAGGTTCTCTCCAAGGTACGTGCCGGCAGCTGGCAGCAGATTCGGAGAGGAGGCGCAAACTGCCGGTGGTTAAGGTGGTGTGGGCGTTTTCTAGGGGGGTGGTACTTGTCATGCTCTGCGCCTCCAGCTTTGGTATTGTGCGCGAGTAGAAATAATAAAGAGGTGAGCGCATGTGTTTTCCGTGTGCACAGATCCCTCAGTGGCACTGCAGGCGGCGGGCGTAGCTGTGCCTTTTGACTACATGCACCATCAGCAGCTATAGCAAGGCTTTGTAGATGTCAGCATGCTGGTAACATTAGCCATTGCCGGCGGAGCAGTGACCTGTGGGGCCACCTCGCCTTGTTCTAGTCACGGTAGAGGGTAGGGTGAGCGCCCATGTGGCGACATCATGCCAACCCCCAGTTCTTGCCTGGGTGAAACACGGTCCGGTTGGATGCCTGGGAAGGAGTGAGTAGCATGCACGTCTGTTGTCCAGGGAAAGGAGTGAGAAGCATGTCTGTTGGTGCACGCATGGTAGACATAGATTTGCGGGCATGCAAGCACTTGCACTCTCTTCCCGTCCTAGGCACCCACACAGTCACCCACACACCCACATAAAAACACGCTCATGCGCATGGCTTCACTTACTTGTACCATGGGTGTTTGTCTTGTTAACCTAGTTGCCCATGCCCGCGAAAGCAAATGGCAGTGGAACAACTTGTTGGGCATGCCTGGTGCTTGTCGAGGCACCATGCATCGATTTGTCGTTGTTCACACTGGAACTTGTAGGTACTTAAATAACACCTCGAAGTAGTTCATAGAAGGGTGGGCCACTGTGCTGGAGTGTGCGTCCCAGGGGCATCGGCTCACCAGTTCCCGTATGGCTGGATTCGGCGCTGGATAGGTCATGTCCCGCATCCAGGCTGCCCAAGCTGTGGGTGTCGTGTCAAGCAGCCCAAACATGCACACCTTGGTGCCCAGGCATGTGCACGCTCCGTATTGGGTCACCCACACACGCCCCGGCTGGGTGGTCCGACTTACAGCCGCCTGCCGCGCGACTCCTATTTGTGCTCAAGTGCAACCACACATTTGAGCATGCCCCTTATTCTGTTCCACACACAGTTGGTTGGAGATGCGGGGCATTGGGGTTTCCGTCGTGTTTCAGTGGGATGGGCTATTTGGGTCTTATCGCGATGTACCTAGTGAGGGCTGCATATAGGGTTGTGGGATGCTAGCTGTCTTCGCATCACGTGTTTGTGTTTGCCGGCGCTGCATTGTCATCTTCCGTTGTTTATGTCGATCCCACGCTTGTATGGGAAGCAAAAAGTTCGGGTTGTGCGCTCAGATGCACATTACATTACCCATTACGAACGTTACCCATGTCAATGAGGCAACCAGCGCATGCCAGTAATCCATGTGCTTGCCAGAACTTTCTCCTAACATGCTGCCCAGTAGGATCTGCGTCAGGACGCCAGCATCACCCACTTGTATTTTGACGTTGGAAACTTACGCTGCTGCCCTTCAACACTGAGCATGTTTATGTGTGTTTCCACGGGCTAAACATGTTTTACTTTCTCGTGCATTCTGTCTCTCCTGTCCGTGTGCGGTCGCTGGTGCGCCGGCTGGGCGTGCAGATTTGGTAGCCACACGGCGCAACATGGCAATGTCGCTGGGCACCCCTGGCAACGGAACACAAACAGATCCTCTTCTTTTTCTCATTGTTGAGCTATGCTCCTACCTAGAAGTGTACTGACATTCTGCGCTTGCTGAAAGTGCACTGCATTGGTCCGCGTCAACAATAAATAGCAAAAGTATATTCTGGCAGAATGTAACTTTTTTCTGTTCCGGACAGCAAGCAAGCAGATGCCATCGAGTAGGCTTTTCTGGCCAAAGTTATGAAGCAAAGTTTTGTTTCCGGCGTAGATGACCCCACCCTTGGAAGCATTAAGAGTATATCAAGGAGACAACCAACGCAGGCCAGAAATCGGAAGGATCCGGACCATGGCATTATATGTTTTAGTCCACACTCGCTGCTACCATGGTCCGGATTCTCCCGATTTCTGGCATGCGCTGGTTGTCTCCTTGATATATTAGTTCACACTTTTAATTAAACGATTCTGGACACCACCCATTTCATTCATGATTTCTGCTCACGTGACGCAGTCAGGTACGTGCTGCTATAATTATTTAATTACGAAGTGACTGGGCGCCGCGTGTCTAATTTAAGTACTTAGACACATGGTCCTATTATATTATAGGAAGACACGTAGAGCTCTTTGGTGGCGATGCAATCCTACTAATATATCATTACAGTCATTCATGCCTTAAGTTGTGTTAATTGGAGGTATTTGAGGGGTCAACCCAACTTAAAGCGTGTATTCTGATCAGACACTCCGCAAAGGTGAAAACCTTTGCGTTCAGTGCCAGGCCGCGGAAAACGCGGAAAACGCGATCTGCAAATGAATCCGACCGGAATCGAACTGGGGACCTCTCGCACCAATTTTGCTGACTATAGGACGGACGTCTCCGGTTACCATGGCATCGCCAACTTACACCTACAGTCATCCGCAAAAGTTCTCCTGTCCGGGGAGTGATGCAAGCCTTTCGGATTTGGTACTAGATAAATCACTCGAGATCTGTGTGTAGGAGTACTACACACGTGTATGGCTCTACTAAATTGTAGTAATTAATTTGAACTAAAGATACTATTACATACTATTCTGAACTACTTTGAACTTAGAATGCCAAAATCCTATTCGACCCCTTTCAAGCTAGGCGTGAACAAAAGTCAACCCAGCCCAACTTAAGGCGTGAATGACTGTACCAGTTCGATATCTACCTAATCTCCATCGGCTCACCTGACGCAGCCTACGTGTACGGCCTAATCTAGTCTAGGGGACAAGTAATAGGGGCCATTAAGCACAAGTAATGACCACCAGATTAGTGCCGCAACCTTGCGCCTACGTCTTCAGGCCCCTGCGCGCCGCCGCCCCCGGCCCCGCCCTGATTGGACCTGCTTACGCCCAACGGTTGGGGAATGATGCAGACGATATTTGTTGAAACTTTTGTGTCATTATTTTTTCTAATGAGATTAGCATAGTACTCCGTGGCATGCTACCGGGGGGGTTAGCGCCAGTTAACCCACCGGCCCGGCCCCACATCCATCATCCAGTGGCCGAGTGTGTCTTGGATATCTAGCCCAATCTCACCCGATGACGCAACGAAGTCAAAACCGCGACCTTAATCGCCAACTTCGCAACAAGGAGCGCCTGCTGGCTTTTGCCACCTGGCACTCCCAACTGTCGACGGTATGCTGCATTCTTTGACCCCAAGACCACCCGACAGGCAAGCAAGTCGCGCCGCTCGCTTGGAGGGGGCCATATGCGCGTTGAAAGGTACTATGTTATCTCACGCCGCACACCGCCCCGCCAGCCTCTCCCCAACCCCCTGCCGATACCGTGGCCATTCTACACTTAGTACGGGATGTAAAAATTTGCTTTTCAACATCACATGTATGCCGGCGTAATTCCCAAAGCACAGTTTGCCGCACGTGGCATCTTTGAGTGAATGCTTGGGGTACCCACGTGCCTGTAATGGCATCTTCAATTTCCCGTGCGCAGACAACACGTGCTGGAGCAAACTTACAAAGGGATTGCATGTAATGATTACAGAGGGTCTTGCTTGCACAAAGCTGTGTCAAGCGCGTACATCATTCCTTGCTGCCATTCAGTAACTGCATTTGAACATCCGCGACCGAACGTGGCCAATACAGTAAAGCAGAACAAATGAAGAGTCGAGGATGTGCCCTGCAGTCTGTCAATAATGACTTAGTTGGATACTTAAGCCTGGCTGCTCCTTGCTACTTACCAGGGATGAAAGCACCCACAAATCAGGTATCCGCCTCCAAGTGCCTTTGTTCGCTAACGCTCGGTGGTGGCCGTGTGAGCGGTGGCAAAGGGCCCACCGAGGACGGCCGATCTGGCAGGTGGGACGCAGGTTTGCTATCGGCCGAAGTGCCGTGGGCAGCACCAGATGTGACCGCGGTCGTGTGCTGGTACAGCTGTGGTAGATGAAGCGGTGAGGCCTGGTCGCTGTTATCCGTGGTGCCATCATCGCCCGCCTCATGAGAAGCGTGGCTGGGATCACTGACAGACACCTGCAGGCTGTGATGGACACCCTCCTCTTGTTGGTCAGAGTCCAAGGGGTGCCCACCCGCCGCACCCGTTGTGTCTGCCTCTGCCGAGCAGCTGGCGGTGGCCAACGTTGTTGATGATGACCCCGCCCTGCCAGGGTCAGAGGAGCTGGACGCTGAGCCACTGCCACTCCTGTGCTGGTGTGGGGCGGGGTCTTTCATACTTGAGCCAACTGTATTATGACCCGAAGAAGACCGGTGGGGCGCCACCTTGGCAGGATGGCCACCGTTAGATGACGGGTGTGTGCCTGTGCCTTGCCCCGGTCTCTGCCGGGACGACTGCACCGGCCGTTGGCGATAGGGCGAGCTGGTGGATGCCCCCCGGGTGCTCTTGTCCGGGCTCGAGACGTACAACCCCTTGGCTGCGGCTAAAGATGCTGCAGCCGCCCCCGGTGCCTTGCTTGTGTTATCCTTGTTCGGGACCGCAGCTTCACCCCCCGCCTTGCTGGCATTTGTTGCAAGGTGCCCCTCCCCTCGCCCGCTGGCCACACGGCTAACCGCTGGCCGCCGCATCGGGGACGCGGTACTGGCCCCTCGTGGCGTGCCCTTGCCCCCCGAAACCGCTCCTTTCTCACCCGGGGACTGGCCACCGGGGGGCACGCTGGGCGTCCGGGGGCTACTGGCAGCCTGTACGGTGCCGGCACTCGTGGGCGTACCACGCGGCGCTTCTGGCTGTTCGCTGGCGGGATTGTCAGCACGTGCTACTGCACCTCCTTCAGCCCGTTCTGCACAGCTTTCTGGGCTGGCCCCTTCGCCATCGTGCGCGTCCGCTTCGTCCGTAGGGGCCTCCGAGTCTTCTCCCGTGTCAGATGGTGTGAATGCCTTGAGGTCATCGTGGGCAGATGCAGGCAGGGAGACGCGCAGGTCCCTGCCGCGGCTGGCCGGTCTATCCTTAGATGCCTGGCCATCCACGGTGGGGCCATCCTTTGCATCGCTGCTACTGCACAGGGAGTCACCAGGAGCTGCCTCCAGCCCATCCCCCTGCGCTGCCTTGGTGGCAGAACCTCTTCTCAGGGACGGCGAGGGGATTGAGTGCCGCTTGCTGGGGGGCCCATGGCCCAGCGCCCCATTCCCTTTGTCCTTATGCCCACCGCCGCCACCCCCCGCCCCTTTCTCCACCCCCCTCTTGCTGGCCGCCACCTTGCTGCTACCACTCTCGCCTGCAGCCTTGGCCGCGCTGGATGCTGGCGCATGCTTCTTGGTGACGGGGGAGCAGGGTGCACTAGAGGATGAGCCGCTGCCTGGGCCACACACTGCTGCCATCCAGGGGGGGGCATTCTTGCGACCACCACGAGGAGGGGACATGAGCGGGATGTCTTCATCGGACGAGTCTTCCTCCCCATCGTCGTCCGATTCATCCCCGTCCAGGCCAGGGGGCTCCCCTTGGGCTGGCGACACGCCACCTGGCTCCACGCTGGCCGGCTGTGCGCTGCCGTCCGTGTCATCCCTGCCATTGACAGTATTACCAGTAACGCTACTGGCACTGGAAACGCCGCCATCACCACTGGCGCCACCGCTGATGGATGACATAATCGCCGAGGCGGTGGCGGTCTCTGCAGCGGCGGCTCTTCGGGCAGACACCAGAGGGCTACCGACCTTTTGAAGGTAGGGCGATGTGGGGGTGGGCGGGGCGGCGCCTGTCGCGTCTCCGGAAGCTGTGGTGGCGCCGGTGGACTTGCGCACGGCACCGCCGTCGAATACCCACCTGGTGACACCCAGGGTAGCCACAAGAGTGGCAGGTTCATGAGGTAAGCAAACATCAAAGAGGTTTGTAGAGACTGCAGCAAACAGAGATGCCATGTGAGTTAATGACTGTGGACGAGAGAGAGCGCAAGCACTTGGTGGTGTACGTCACGTCACGGTACGGTGCGAGGGCATGCAGGGGGTGGGTGGAAAGGAATTTGCGACCACGTTGGTTGGGAAGAAGCAGCCAGCATACCCCCCTGATCGGGGGGCTAAGCCTTCGCGCACACGGGGGCATGCGTGCTAGACAATGTACATGCAGCAGGGGGCTTCATCTTCGTGTTTTGAACAGGAGAAGCCAGTACAATTTGGAGGACGTTATTTCATGTGTGGGGAACGTGCTCGTGCGTTTCCGTGTGTGTGCGTGATGGCCCATGATACCCGCGACTCACAAGGGGGGCCTGGTCCACACATGCACGCACAAGCACGACACGCAATTGTACAACCACACGTACCAGATGTACAGGCGTACACACGTACCCGCACATGCACAAGAAACTACCCACAAGCACACTCACAAGTACTGCCAAACACACGCTCACAAGCTCACATGTGAGGCGTACACACATGTGCCAGAGGGAGGCATGTGGTAGGCACATCAGAACTAGTCGCAACAATACTATCTCGCACCACGCATGGATGGGGACACAAGCGCACGCCGCACTCTTCATCCCCCTTCCCCCCCCCGGTTCATCCCCCTTTCCCCCCCCCCCGGTTCATCCCCCTTCCCCCCCCCCCCGGTACTGCACAACCGCACCACGCACCGGTCCCATAGTCGCCGCGCCATGCCGGCAAATGCGTCCACGTCGGCGCACGTCTGCGAAGGCGGGGGGGGGGGAGGAGGAGGGCGTTGTGGTTGGTGTAAAGAGTCATTGAATATAGGTTCAGGGTGCAGCAACAGGATGGCGGTGGTGGGTCTACAGGGACCAGGCCAAGTGTGGAACAGGCTGACGCTTGCATCCAATATTTATACCAACGGCAGTGGCATGCGGATGCCAGCAGCAAGCCGGGCAAATAGCGGAAATGTTGGTGCGTACAACAAGGGAGGCATCGGATATAGGTTCCAAGTGTACAAGAAGCCTATAAAGGAAGCGTTGGTGCGTGCAACAAGGGAGGCATCGGATATAGGTTCCGAGTGTACAAGAAGCCTATAAAGGAAGCCTTGGTGCGTGCAACAAGGGAGGCATCGGATATAGGTTCCGAGTGTACAAGAAGCCTATAAAGGAAGCGTTGGTGCGTGCAACAAGGGAGGCATCGGATATAGGTTCCGAGTGTACAAGAAGCCTATAAAGGAAGTGTTGGTGCGTGCAACAAGGGAGGCATTGGATATAGGTTCGGAGTGTACAAGAAGCCTATAAAGGAAGCGTTGGTGCGTGCAACAAGGGAGGCATCGGATATAGGTTCCGAGTGTACAAGAAGCCTATAAAGGAAGCGTTGGTGCGTGCAACAAGGGAGGCATCAGATATAGGTTCGGAGTGTACAAGAAGCCTATAAAGGAAGTGTTGGTGCGTACAACAAGGGAGGCATCGGATATAGGTTCGGAGTGTACAAGAAGCCTATAAAGGAAGTGTTGGTGCGTGCAACAATCCAGCTGGGGCCAAAGCCCACGAAGGGAACCGAATTCGCTTTGGGATAAGGGTTGAGTCGAGGCAGCATCTGAGGGGGCCAAAGGACAAACGAAGGAGCAGAAAATTCTCCAACCGGCAGGGCCACCCAACTGGGTTAATCCCACAAGAGGAGAGTTGCGTCAATATCCAAAAAGCCTAGGGGCGAGCCTTGTTGTCTTCATGCCAATTACGTACGAGCATGCCCCGCAAAAAGAAGACAGGCACTTAAACCCATTGGGAGGTGGATGAGAGCTGTGCATGTGTTTGCACAAGGTGGCATGAGCACATTGCGAGCATGCAGCTACGCAAATGCCACCGTCGGTCACTTGCCCCCAGGATGCAGTCACTATGACTGCCACAGACCCCTCACCTGCTCCCAGCTACAGTCACTATCATTATTATTATTGTAGTCACTATGATTGCCACAGTTCCCTCACCTGCTCCCAGCTCTGCAATGCTGGCTTCACGCAAAGGTAGCGCCAGCACACCTGGTTGTACGAGTTGAGGCTGTGCTCCACCTGCGGTGGCATGGAATGACGGTTGCGGCAGCGGCATAATCGGCGATGGAATATAACCAGAACGTGGGCAGGGGGTGTGGGAGAGCACGCAGGTATCCTATCATAGTCTCATGCAAGCGCCGCCGCTCGAAACGGTTCACAATCATGTCATCATGATTCACATTCGTCACCAACCATCTTCACGGGCGCTCAGGCAGGGCATGCACACGAACAAGCTATGGAGGAGGCAGGGGCGGCACCCGTGGGAATGGAGGAGGCAGGGGCGGCAACCGCAAAATTTGGAAAGGTTGCATCCAGACACAGCTTGCGTAACCAACCACCAAGTGCATCAACGGGGGCCCTCCCGTGCACTGCTTTCATACACTAGCGCCATCTATAACTCTGCAGTGGCACTGCCAGCACCAGCGCACAATCCGTGCTCTGCGCACCTCATAACCCTGTCGAGGCACACGCTCGCTACTGGAAACGTCAAAAGTCAGCCGTGTGCACGCCAGAGCTAGTGCGAGCAAGCCTTGGGTGATGTCAGATACTGAGATGAAGATTTTCATACCATTCTATGCAACACCACCTATTTTATGCCACAGCCGCCACCAATATTTGGTGGCGGGTCGGTGCCGTGGATTATGGCCCAAGCCATGCAGCTGGGTGTCCACTGGCACTGTTGCTGGCCAAGGGACCTTCCCCCTGGGCACCTCTGGGTAATGATGTCAGGCTTCCCAACGCATTTGGCGGCCACTTTGTGGTGGCGGAGTTGCAAATGAAGGGGTGTGGGCATGCACTTGGTGGGCATACACTTGGTGGGTCGTTTTGTGCTTGGTGGCTGGGGCATATGCCCTGGTGCTTTGACTTGTTGCGCACGCGCGCTGCACCTACCGGCAGCCCCATGCGTATGACGAGCACTTTATGCCACCATTTCTCGTACGACTCGCGATAGTCCGTCAGAAGGGCCGACAGGCTGCAGAGTATGCGCAGGGAATTCCCACAGCATTGGGGCAGAGCCAGGAGCCACAGCAGCAGCAGGCAGGCAGACAGTGGCGAAAGCCGAGTTGAGCAGGCAAGTTGAACAAAGGAATGTAAGAACCATAACGCACTGCGCTGAAGGTACCCTAGCTCTGGCTCCCCAAGGCTCACTATCCAAATCCAGCGGTACCCCGACCCGTGGCTGGTCCGCACAAGGTGAATCCCTGGACAAGGCTATGTCCCCGCAAGCCTGGCCATGACTTGCAAGCTAATGCATCGATGGAGGGAATGCAAGGAGCTTCCTAATATGAGCTACCAACAGGCGAGGCATGAGATGATGATGTTAACAACGGGTCACCTCATCCCACCTCTCACACACCATGCCTATAACCATGATATCTACCTGCCACGAACCATGCCGATGCCTGCCCGCCCGCCCGCCCGCCCGCCCGCCCGCCTGCCCGTCCGTCCGTCCACCTATTAAAGACCAAGCTCTTGCATCCATCCAACTCACCTGTCAAAGACAAGGTCCTTGAACATGAGGTCGGCGTTGCGGCTGAGTCCGAGCGCGCCCCACTTGTCCTTGTGGCGCACCGCAAGGATGATGTGCTTGAACACCTGGCGCCCGCAACAGGCAAGCACACGAGCAGCGCAGAGGGGAGACGACGCTGAGGTACCAGGGCACGGGGGTCTCAACGGCATAACCCCCCTTGAAAGCAGAGCCGCATGATCCTCTTGTTCAATGTGACCCGTCCCAATCTTGTTGTGACACCGCCATACACTTTCCAGCTGGCACAGGCTACCACGGCTTCGCAAAACAGCTCCTGTTCATGCGCTAGTACAGGTGCAGCAGGCAGTTGAACAGCGCCACCTGGGCTTCAACCAGCCCTACTCCACATGTAATTGGTACTCGGCAAACTTATAACTACATGGCCGGCCCTGCCATGCCTGGCCATGGCTTCGTGATTGCCTGCCATATCACACCAGGGGGAAACCCAACACCTGCGTACTGTGAATGTGCAATATGGTGCCGCCTTTTTTAACGACTACACGTATGGAACCAGCACAACTTTTAAAAAAGCATTCCAAGTTTCATCGAGGTTGTGCATGCGGCCAGTAAGTGAGCAATCAAGCAAAGTGTGCGAGGGCATGAATGAGTGCATGACCTTGAGCAAGTGATTGTAGCAAAGCAGACGCTCCTGCGTTGACGTGCAGAGAAGCACGGCCCACCTGCCCCAAGGACCATCATCCAAGGGAAGAACCACGTGACGGGAATGTGCTGTAACCTGGGCTCCACCATTCCAACCTCCAGAATGGCCCCCCTCCCCTTTCCCAGGCACCCACTTCCAAGCGTCCCACAGAATGCCCCCATACACCCCCAACCCCCAACTCCCCGCCAGAATCCGCACACCCGAAAGAAAATGGGAGATGTCTGCAACATCACCCCAATACCCCCCTCCCCACCGGCCCGTCAACGGCCACTACATCGCCCCATGACGCCCCTCCCACCTGCCGATCAAAGCTGGCGCTGTAGCATCCGTGCCTCCCCACCTCTTTCACCCACCTGCCCGTCGATGCGCGCTGCAGCACCCCACTACCCCCACTCCATTCACCCACCTGCCCGTCGATGCGCGTCTTGAAGCCGATGGGGAAGCGGTCCAGCTCCTCCATGCCCGCCTGTGCTTGCATCCGTAAACCGCACTCGATGGCAAGCACCAACATGGCAGGAGGGCAGCATCGATAAGGACAGGTGGCGTGTGCCAGTGGCAGGTTTGCAGTTGGGGCTGAGGGCCCTTGCTGGCAGCCCACTCTCGCCACAATATCCATCAGACATCCAAAATGCGTGCGCGAGCCAATCTTGCTGTGAGGAAGAGCGCGCCCACCCACGTGTGCCGTCTACGTGCCAGTCACCGTGAGAATGAGCCAGCCATCGAGTGACCACCCATGGGTCCATGCCACTCGCACCGTGAGGAAGAGCGCCAGGAAGACCGCCTCGATGCACTTGATGGGAAGCGCGTCACGCACGACCTGCGAGGGAGCAGGGGGCGTGGCGGCACGACCATCACACGCGTGGCATCCGTCACACAGTTCACGCACATGTACTTAGATCTATCAAAGAGACAACTATCAAAGCGACATCTATCGACCACACGGCATCCATCAAGGCAACTGTCTTCCTATGTCAAGCAGCGTGCATGCCCCACCCGAAGCATCGATCATTCCAACCTCCCACCCCTCCAATGCCCCACCCACACATGACCGATGCCAGTATGAGTACGCTGCTTGCTTGGGCGTGTCCAGCAGTAAAGTGGTCCTCCATGGCTATCGACACACGCCCCACTTGCCTGCTTGGACGTGTCCATGATCTTGGCACACGGCCCATGCTGCCTGCTTGCAGGTGTCCTATCACGGCGCAGGCATCCACCCCACTTGCCTGCTTGGACGTGTCCATGATCTTGGCCAGCGACCGGTTCTTGCGCACGTTGAAGTACTGCTTGCCTGTGTGGTTGTACTGGAATGCGCAGATGTACTGCTTGTGTCCATGACACCCGCCAACCCCGCAGGGACGACGCAGGGCATGCCGCCATGTGGCGTGCCATGCGAAGACATGCAATGCGACCCAACAAAAAAATGGGGGGATGATCATCTGGGGGTGGCCGTGCAGTGTTCAGTGCATAACACGGGAGTTGCTGGAAGGCAAATATGGCAGGATCACTTGTGCACACCTCAACAATAGCGACCCCAACCCCAACAAACCCCCAACTAAATGGGTAGCTCCTACACGTGCAACTACAAGTAGATATGACAACCTCGCAAATCCTGATGTGCGATGTAAACGAAGAGGATCCCTAACACATGGCAACTTGAAACACCTTCAGCAGATTAGCAATGCGGACAGCAACATACGCAGCCGGTGGTGTGTCAAACGGTCGTAGCCTTCAGCACCATCCCCAGCACCATACCACACGATGCGAGTGCAAAGGATACCACCCAGACTAGCCTCAGCAAACAAGGGTAACTCCCAACAAACACAGCCACTGGGTAGGTGTACAATGATAGACATAACATAGTATATAGTAAAGTATAGACTATAGTAGCATGTCCTGTAATGATAGACACAACATAGTATATAGTAAAGTATAGACTATAGTAGTATGTCCTGTAATGATAGACACAACATAGTATATAGTAAAGTATAGACTATAGTAGCATGTCCTGTAATGATAGACACAACATAGTATATAGTAAAGTATAGACTATAGTAGCATGTCCTATAATGATAGACACAACATAGTATATAGTAAAGTATAGACTATAGTAGCATGTCCTATAATGATAGACACAACATAGTATATAGTAAAGTATAGACTATAGTAACATGTCCTATAATGATAGACACAACATAGTATATAGTAAAGTATAGACTATAGTAGTATGTCCTGTAATGATAGACACAACATAGTATATAGTAAAGTATAGACTATAGTAGCATGTCCTGTAATGATAGACACAACATAGTATATAGTAAAGTATAGACTATAGTAGCATGTCCTGTAATGATAGACACAACATAGTATATAGTAAAGTATAGACTATAGTAGCATGTCCTATAATGATAGACACAACATAGTATATAGTAAAGTATAGACTATAGTAGTATGTCCTGTAATGATAGACACAACATAGTATATAGTAAAGTATAAACTATAGTAGCATGTCCTATGGCTGCGTCCTTGTCCCTACGTCCCTACCTGCAGCCACCATGTGGCCCTGGTCCCACCTATCACTGATACCTGGAAAATGCACTAGCGCCCGATCGGCTGCTGTGTAACTCTCCAGCAGCCAAGCCTATGATGATATCCCTGTAGATCCCTTTGGTATAGGCATGCCGGCTAGGAATGCCTGCTGCGAGCTGTGACTGCAGCGACCTTAACGTAGCACCAGAGCTCCTGCCCCCGCACCCTCACGCCTTCATGCCCTACAGTTCCCTGATAGCGGACCTTTCCTGCGTGATCCCTCCTGCCCCCACACCCTCACGCCTTCACGCCCTACCTTTCCTGCGTGATCCCTCCTGCCCCCACACCCTCACGCCTTCATGCCCTACAGTTCCCTTTCCTGCGTGATCCCTCCTGCCCCCACACCCTCACGCCCTTAAATACCCTGACATCGGATATTTCCCTCCTGCCCCCACACCCTTACAGGCCCGACATGCAGCCTGATGTGCTTTCCCAGACACGCATCCAAAGGGGCTGCTTTTAATCCCTGCGCAAACCAAGGAAAGGAGGCCCGGCTGCCAGCATACCACCACCACCCACCTCCTGCAGGATGCAACAACCCCAACAACCATGTAGCCAGCCGCTGCCACCGCCACCCACCTCCTGCAGCGCCTGCAGACGCGCGCGAACGGGGCGCCCATTCACGGATGGATGCAGCTGGGGGCGACTGGGGGCACCCAGGCCCACCGCCTTGAGGTCCTCCGTCGCGGCGATGGCAGCCACCTGGTGCCATGAGGGAAGTAGGGGAGCGGGGGGAACAAGTGCACTGGGTGGGGTATAAAAGCGGTGCATACGAGCGCTGTATAACTTACAGGTATTAACACGATATGTGTGTAAGAGAGATAAGCGAAGAGAGAGAGAGAGATAAGGGAAGAGAGAGAGATAAGGGAAGAGAGAGAGAGAGAGAGAGAGGGGGGGGGGGGGGGGGGGGGGGGGGGGGGGGGTGAGGGAGAGATTGATTTTATTTGTGCATTTCTGGGCACAAAACCATCGGAATATGTTCGGCCCGTACTATTTTTTGTCTAAGATGTTCATGTCGTGTAAGCAGACTGCATGCGCTTGCATGCAGTACGCCTGGTACAAGGCAGCCCCAACCTGAAGTGCATTTGGTGCCAGCCTAACGTGCAAGGCCTTGCATTCGGTGCTTGAATGCCAAGATGGAATAGCTGGCCAACGTGTGTGCCGATAAGCAGAAATGTGCACAGATTGCTTGTTGCGAATTGCAGAAGGAAGCATCTTACAACCTTAAAGGAAGCAAAGGGAGGGCATGGCGTGACGAGGCTAGAAGAACACGAATGGGCATGATGTTGTCCGCAGTTGGTCGCTTATACTAGTCAACCACACAATTGCAATAGCAGGAGTCTCCAGGTAAACAGGCAAGCGCAAGCACGCCTAGATGTCGCGTGGAATTATTGCAGCATAGCCTAAACATGTTCAGCAAACTTGCCAAGTACAGGCTCTGCAGCAGCAGTAGGATTGCAGGACGTGTGCTATGCGAGCTTCCATGCTGACACATTTAGGCAGCTGCAACGCCGATACCGCCCTAGATGAAAAAAACACTGACGGTCTTCCCTCCAACCGATCATTCTCGCGTGCATAAACTGCACATATATTCTTATTTTCGCATGTATTGCGAATGTCACTCTAGCGATAGAAGTGCTGCGTAAATGCGCTCGGTATATCAAGCTGGCCCAACGTGCCCTTACCAAATCGTCAAACTTGTCGGCCTCCACCGGGACCAGGGATTGCACATCTTGTGCAGTCAAAGGCTTGATATTCGTCATCAGGGAATCTGAGGTAGGCTGACGCTGTCAATTAGCTACTCAGCCAACCGCCCTGACCTACCGGGTAGATCGGCACGATGCAGGGGTTTCATGAGCTTAAAAATGAGACATTGAACGCACTCCCGCTCGTCCATACCATTTCTAAAATAATAACTCGGAAACACATCAACATCCATTCCTTTATTCTTAATGCTGAGGGACTAGGGCTTGAATGCACGCAGCCCGTTTAGTAAGAAGCAACATGGAATTAATCCAAATTTATAACGAATTGGTACTCAAACAATGCCTGTAAAAATCCCACATGGCACAGCCAGGTCATGCTCTCCTCATTGTACTCCCATGCTTTAAGCCGTTGTTGCACACCAAAAGCCGTGCAGCGGCCGAGCAAACAACTCTACCAAAATTTGTTATTCCCACCTGCTCCCACTTGGTAAGTAATGTAAATTGGGTTTTGCCACGTCGATCACGCGCATGAACCAACAACGGGAATTACAAGACTTCTTCCCGATAATTATGACCGCAAGCATGGCGGCTGGACGGATGACAATCTTCCGTAGGTCCACCGCCGCCGAATAATCGGATGACCGTATCGTCACAACGGATTGTGTACTGTAGCTTCTCTGCTACCAAGTACCAAGCTACCATCTCCGCCCTCCGGACCTTCACCAACG
>RPFO01000111.1:0-12500 GCA_009746045.1 Mesostigma viride | reverse complement strand
TTTCTTTCATTCTCCCTTTTCTGGCTGCCCAGATCTCGATCCATGCATCCGCTCCCTCTATACCTGTCCTCCATCGATTCATGATGGTGTACTTGAGCAGTGGTCCTATACAAGGAGACAACCAGCTATACAAGTCACATGAGTGCGGCCTGCTCATGTCTAGGCCGCGGCCGGCAGCTGAATCTAGGTCATGCCTTGAGGACCTAATTGGCTCACCAAACATCTAGCTGTATGATCGATTCCAATGTCGACTCACACATAGTTAGATACCAACCCTGCAACTAGGAACTAGACATAGAGCTCTACATCCATCCACCCCATCCCATATTCATTTCCCTGAGGACGGACTCTGGCTTATGCTCACGTGATCGGACCGGCCGGCACTTACGTGTAAATAAATATTATTAATTAAATAGATACAAACCTCGACTCACATCATTGGCTATGCAAACCATTCTATTCTGATTTTCTAGCTGGTTTGGCACGCCGGCCGCAAAGGCAACCATTCTATTGTTTGCTTACCATCACGCAGCGGATCTTCCTGTACTGACCGATCTATGATAGTAGCCATGCGCCGGCCATCCATTCCATCCCATGTTCCCCTCCCACTGAGGACTTATGCTCACGTGACGCAGTCACGTGTCTATTAATTAAAAAATTAATGCGCCGGCCGGCCGGGCTTCCGCGGTCTCCGTCACTCCGCGTCTTTCTCCTCAGACGACTTCTCTACTAGTCTTTCTAGTCCTTCTCCACGACGTTGGACTGCCATGCGTCCGTCCATGAATAGTTGTCTAGCCCATGTCTACAGCGACACCCGCCCCTCCGTCATGCCGGCCCGACCCCACCGCCATCCGTCAATGACGCCCACCGTCAGTGCACGCCACTCCGGCCACAGGTCCCCCCCCCCCCCCCCCCCCCCCCCCCCACCACCACCACCACTAGTACTGATGCAGAAGGTCGGTTAAGCTCGGCGGGCGAGCCGGACTAGTGCCCGGGCACGGGACATCTGAAACGGCCCGGCCTCCGGCCGTCCACCACGACCGACCTTGGCCCGCCGCCCCTGACCGGCGGGGATCCGCCGGCCGTCAGTGGGCACTGTACTCCGTCAGGACTGAGTCAATTAGTAATCGCGCCTGGGTCGCAGATCATGAAGTCAGTCTAGTTCAATTCGAGTCCTGAATCATCCCCCGCAACATTGCGTCGCCGGCAGGGGATCGCATTGTCGGTCCCTACTCGTCATACACTCATTCACGCCTTAAGTTGGGTTGGCTTAGTTGGGTTCACGCTTAAGTTGGGTCGAATTGAATTCCGGCGTTCTAAATTCAAAGTAGTTCAGAATAGTATGTTTTAGTATCTTTAGTTCAAATGAGTAGAATTTAGTAGAGTCATTCACGCCTTAAGTTGGGTCGACCCCTCAAAAACCACGAACCCAACTTAAGGCGTGAATGACTGTACTATCTCAAGTCCTGTCGACTCTCAACACAAGCCACGTGATCCGTGCACAGCGCAAGTCTTGATCGACAAAGGGTTACTCACTTGCTTACACGTGTCCTGCGTAAGAATATGCCAGATTCGTTTTCACGGAAATATTGATGTGTAGCCTGGTGTTGGTGTTTCATGTAAAAGAGAAATCCCGGGGTAATATGTATTATAAGACTTGGCTTAAATTATACATCAAATTTCATACCGTTCATAGCCTCCGTAAGAGCTTATATTTGCAATCTGTTTGCATGACCGAAATGCGTGTGCAAACTGGTGCATGCAACAGATTGTAACTCTTATACATGGCTTATTGTCTACCGTAGGTTGTTCGAATCTACCCTTGCAATGCGAAATCGAAGCCACCTCCTCGAGCGCCTCCTTACAGCTCGTGGTTTCCACGTATTCTGTATGTTTTCTGGTGCTCGGTTTCCGTAAAAGCGCCGTCATCTGACGGCTTCGCCGAAGATGGACGCTATCGACCCGTCTCTGGCAGAAAATATACGTCTTTTGCCTCCTAACTCGTACTGGTGGCTGCTCGTCTTTGGGCTGATTTTTGCCGCGTATGACGCCTTTGGCATCGGTGCAAACGATGTCGCGAACTCGGTAAGTTCAGGCGTCCGCCCCCCGGGAATTCATCATGTGTTCTTTAGCCGATGATTCGCTGGTGTGCCTGATCGCGGTTCCTTCGGCTAGGCTAAATGGACAAGGATCGTTCCTTTCGTTATACAATTTTTTGTTAATTTTCCCGGGAGTTCTTTAAATTTCGTGATCAGTCACTGCTATATGTTTATCTCCGGCTTATACATCAACGAATGTGGACGCTGGTATCCCCTTGCCGATAATGCCGTTTCTTTTGCGTATCCTTCGTCCTGTCTCGCCCACCTCTTGCCTGCGCAACTCTGCCCAGTTTGCAAATGCGGTGGCGGCAAGGACGCTGAAGTAAGTCTTGTTGCGGCATGCCGCTGCTGCATGCCCATTTACTTACATCAGTGCAAGGCTGCAAGCGGCCATGAATAGCACTACTGTAGGGTTGGAGCTTGCATTGCCGTTCACGTGTTTGAGGCTCTCCCTGGAGAAATCTCATTCGGAACCTGTATAAACATTTTGTCGCGATGTTTTCTCAGGCAGCTGATTAATTCATTTGTAACTGTTGCAAAGGAAGCATGGATAGTAATTCCACTAAGCATGCTTAATTACTTCCACGCGGTCAACTCAGCTAGGCCTGCTGCCACCCAGGCCGCATACCACGCCAGCATTGGAGCGGGGAAGCCATCCATGCCGGTGCCAGCATTGTGCGGAACGTTGTACTGTAGATCGCCCCTCATTGGGAAATTGTTCCCTGACGTCCCAGGATGAAGGATTTACGCTCTCCTTGGGTGTTAGCCTGGCTCCAGAGGCAGGATTAGTATCATATTAGTTTCTCCCGCAGGCTTCGCCCGGACAAGAGAATAGAAGGTGCCCGCTGCCCGCTGCCTGCTGCCCGCTGCCTGCTGCCTGCTGCCCGCTGCCCGCTGCCCGCTGCCTGCTGCCCGCTGCCCGCTGCCCGCTGCCCGCTGCCCGCTGCCCGCTGCCCGCTGCGCGCTGCCCGCTGCCCGCTGCCCGCTGCCCGCTGCCCGCTGCCCGCTGCCCGCTGCCCGCTGCCCGCTGCCCGCTGCCCGCTGCCCGCTGCCCGCTGCGCGCTGCCCGCTGCCGGCTGCCCGCTGCCCGCTGCCTGCTGCCCGCTGCTGCCGGCTGCCCGCTGCCCGCTGCCCACTGCCCGCTGCCCGCTGCTGCCCGCTGCTGCCCGCTGCCAGCTGCCAGCTGCCCGCTGCCTGCTGCCCGCTGCCCGCTGCCCGCTGCCCGCTGCTGCCCGCTGCCCGCTGCCCGCTGCTGCCCGCTGCCCGCTGCCCAATGCCCGCTGCCCGCTGCCCGCTGCCCGCTGCTGCCCGCTGCCCGCTGCCCGCTGCCCACTGCGCGCTGCCCGCTGCCCGCTGCCCGCTGCCTGCTGCCTGCTGCCTGCTGCCTGCTGCCTGCTGCCTGCTGCCTGCTGCCTGCTGCCTGCTGCCTGCTGCCTGCTGCCTGCTGCCTGCTGCCTGCTGCCTGCTGCCTGCTGCCTGCTGCCTGCTGCCTGCTGCCTGCTGCCTGCTGCCTGCTGCCTGCTGCCTGCTGCCCGCTGCCCGCTGCCCGCTGCCCGCTGCCCGCTGCCCGCTGCCCGCTGCCCGCTGCCCGCTGCCCGCTGCCCGCTGCCCGCTGCCCGCTGCCCGCTGCCCGCTGCCCGCTGCCCGCTGCCCGCTGCCCGCTGCCCGCTGCCCGCTGCCCGCTGCCCGCTGCCCGCTGCCCGCTGCTGCCCGCTGCTGCCCGCTGCCCGCTGCCCGCTGCCCGCTGCCCGCTGCCCGCTGCCGGCTTCCCGCTGCCCGCTGCCCGCTGCCCGCTGCCCGCTGCTGCCCGCTACTGCCCGCTGCTGCCCGCTGCTGCCCGCTGCCCGCTGCCCGCTGCCCGCTCCCTGCTGCCCGCTGCCCGCTGCCCGCTACCCGTTGCCTGCTGCCGGCTGCCCGCTACCTGCTGCCCGCTGCCTGCTGCCTGCTGCCCACTGCCTGCTGCCCGCTACTTTGGGTTGCCCGTTGTACCTGTTTAACCCGTGGCGGCTCGAAAAAGTTTGGTTCAATGGCCTTGGTTCGTAACGGCCCCCATCAAGCCCTGGACATGCACCCATGGTATTTGAGGTTCTCCAAGCGTGAAAATTTCTGGCCTTCGGAGCTGATCGCAACTTCCGTACGCACGAATGCTATTTATCTCCGAGCTCTGTATGCACGCCATGTTAGCGGCCCACACGTTCGACCCGAGTTAACTCAATGGGGTATAATAGGATTGCAGTACAGAATGCTAGCTATTCATTCATTATTGATCATGCCTTCAGTTGGTCAAGAACCCGTGGAGCATGGTCCATAGCGCTGTCAAATCCCAAACACTGTGCATGGTATGGAGGGCTTGTAACTAGCCCAGGTGATGCTTAGCCCAGGCGTGTATAGCCCAGGTTTTTAATGCCCTCTCGTTAGCCGTTTGCTTCTATGTATATCAGGTTTGCTGCTGCTGCTGCTGCTGCTGCTGCTGCTGCTGCTGCTGCTGCTGCTGCTGCTGCTGCTGCTGCTGCTGCTGCTGCTGCTGCTGCTGCTGCTGCTGCTGCTGCTGCTGCTGCTGCTGCTGCTGCTGCTGCTGCTGCTGCTGCTGCTGCTGCTGCTGCTGCTGCTGCTGCTGCTGCTGCTGCTGCTGCTGCTGCTGCTGCTGCTGCTGCTGCTGCTGCTGCTGCTGCTGCTGCTGCTGCTGCTGCTGCTGCTGCTGCTGCTGCTGCTGCTGCTGCTGCTGCTGCTGCTGCTGCTGCTGCTGCTGCTGCTGCTGCTGCTGCTGCTGCTGCTGCTGCTGCTGCTGCTGCTGCTGCTGCTGCTGCTGCTGCTGCTGCTGCTGCTGCTGCTGCTGCTGCTGCTGCTGCTGCTGCTGCTGCTGCTGCTGCTGCTGCTGCTGCTGCTGCTGCTGCTGCTGCTGCTGCTGCTGCTGCTGCTGCTGCTGCTGCTGCTGCTGCTGCTGCTGCTGCTGCTGCTGCTGCTGCTGCTGCTGCTGCTGCTGCTGCTGCTGCTGCTGCTGCTGCTGCTGCTGCTGCTGCTGCTGCTGCTGCTGCTGCTGCTGCTGCTGCTGCTGCTGCTGCTGCTGCTGCTGCTGCTGCTGCTGCTGCTGCTGCTGCTGCTGCTGCTGCTGCTGCTGCTGCTGCTGCTGCTGCTGCTGCTGCTGCTGCTGCTGCTGCTGCTGCTGCTGCTGCTGCTGCTGCTGCTGCTGCTGCTGCTGCTGCTGCTGCTGCTGCTGCTGCTGCTGCTGCTGCTGCTGCTGCTGCTGCTGCTGCTGCTGCTGCTGCTGCTGCTGCTGCTGCTGCTGCTGCTGCTGCTGCTGCTGCTGCTGCTGCTGCTGCTGCTGCTGCTGCTGCTGCTGCTGCTGCTGCTGCTGCTGCTGCTGCTGCTGCTGCTGCTGCTGCTGCTGCTGCTGCTGCTGCTGCTGCTGCTGCTGCTGCTGCTGCTGCTGCTGCTGCTGCTGCTGCTGCTGCTGCTGCTGCTGCTGCTGCTGCTGCTGCTGCTGCTGCTGCTGCTGCTGCTGCTGCTGCTGCTGCTGCTGCTGCTGCTGCTGCTGCTGCTGCTGCTGCTGCTGCTGCTGCTGCTGCTGCTGCTGCTGCTGCTGCTGCTGCTGCTGCTGCTGCTGCTGCTGCTGCTGCTGCTGCTGCTGCTGCTGCTGCTGCTGCTGCTGCTGCTGCTGCTGCTGCTGCTGCTGCTGCTGCTGCTGCTGCTGCTGCTGCTGCTGCTGCTGCTGCTGCTGCTGCTGCTGCTGCTGCTGCTGCTGCTGCTGCTGCTGCTGCTGCTGCTGCTGCTGCTGCTGCTGCTGCTGCTGCTGCTGCTGCTGCTGCTGCTGCTGCTGCTGCTGCTGCTGCTGCTGCTGCTGCTGCTGCTGCTGCTGCTGCTGCTGCTGCTGCTGCTGCTGCTGCTGCTGCTGCTGCTGCTGCTGCTGCTGCTGCTGCTGCTGCTGCTGCTGCTGCTGCTGCTGCTGCTGCTGCTGCTGCTGCTGCTGCTGCTGCTGCTGCTGCTGCTGCTGCTGCTGCTGCTGCTGCTGCTGCTGCTGCTGCTGCTGCTGCTGCTGCTGCTGCTGCTGCTGCTGCTGCTGCTGCTGCTGCTGCTGCTGCTGCTGCTGCTGCTGCTGCTGCTGCTGCTGCTGCTGCTGCTGCTGCTGCTGCTGCTGCTGCTGCTGCTGCTGCTGCTGCTGCTGCTGCTGCTGCTGCTGCTGCTGCTGCTGCTGCTGCTGCTGCTGCTGCTGCTGCTGCTGCTGCTGCTGCTGCTGCTGCTGCTGCTGCTGCTGCTGCTGCTGCTGCTGCTGCTGCTGCTGCTGCTGCTGCTGCTGCTGCTGCTGCTGCTGCTGCTGCTGCTGCTGCTGCTGCTGCTGCTGCTGCTGCTGCTGCTGCTGCTGCTGCTGCTGCTGCTGCTGCTGCTGCTGCTGCTGCTGCTGCTGCTGCTGCTGCTGCTGCTGCTGCTGCTGCTGCTGCTGCTGCTGCTGCTGCTGCTGCTGCTGCTGCTGCTGCTGCTGCTGCTGCTGCTGCTGCTGCTGCTGCTGCTGCTGCTGCTGCTGCTGCTGCTGCTGCTGCTGCTGCTGCTGCTGCTGCTGCTGCTGCTGCTGCTGCTGCTGCTGCTGCTGCTGCTGCTGCTGCTGCTGCTGCTGCTGCTGCTGCTGCTGCTGCTGCTGCTGCTGCTGCTGCTGCTGCTGCTGCTGCTGCTGCTGCTGCTGCTGCTGCTGCTGCTGCTGCTGCTGCTGCTGCTGCTGCTGCTGCTGCTGCTGCTGCTGCTGCTGCTGCTGCTGCTGCTGCTGCTGCTGCTGCTGCTGCTGCTGCTGCTGCTGCTGCTGCTGCTGCTGCTGCTGCTGCTGCTGCTGCTGCTGCTGCTGCTGCTGCTGCTGCTGCTGCTGCTGCTGCTGCTGCTGCTGCTGCTGCTGCTGCTGCTGCTGCTGCTGCTGCTGCTGCTGCTGCTGCTGCTGCTGCTGCTGCTGCTGCTGCTGCTGCTGCTGCTGCTGCTGCTGCTGCTGCTGCTGCTGCTGCTGCTGCTGCTGCTGCTGCTGCTGCTGCTGCTGCTGCTGCTGCTGCTGCTGCTGCTGCTGCTGCTGCTGCTGCTGCTGCTGCTGCTGCTGCTGCTGCTGCTGCTGCTGCTGCTGCTGCTGCTGCTGCTGCTGCTGCTGCTGCTGCTGCTGCTGCTGCTGCTGCTGCTGCTGCTGCTGCTGCTGCTGCTGCTGCTGCTGCTGCTGCTGCTGCTGCTGCTGCTGCTGCTGCTGCTGCTGCTGCTGCTGCTGCTGCTGCTGCTGCTGCTGCTGCTGCTGCTGCTGCTGCTGCTGCTGCTGCTGCTGCTGCTGCTGCTGCTGCTGCTGCTGCTGCTGCTGCTGCTGCTGCTGCTGCTGCTGCTGCTGCTGCTGCTGCTGCTGCTGCTGCTGCTGCTGCTGCTGCTGCTGCTGCTGCTGCTGCTGCTGCTGCTGCTGCTGCTGCTGCTGCTGCTGCTGCTGCTGCTGCTGCTGCTGCTGCTGCTGCTGCTGCTGCTGCTGCTGCTGCTGCTGCTGCTGCTGCTGCTGCTGCTGCTGCTGCTGCTGCTGCTGCTGCTGCTGCTGCTGCTGCTGCTGCTGCTGCTGCTGCTGCTGCTGCTGCTGCTGCTGCTGCTGCTGCTGCTGCTGCTGCTGCTGCTGCTGCTGCTGCTGCTGCTGCTGCTGCTGCTGCTGCTGCTGCTGCTGCTGCTGCTGCTGCTGCTGCTGCTGCTGCTGCTGCTGCTGCTGCTGCTGCTGCTGCTGCTGCTGCTGCTGCTGCTGCTGCTGCTGCTGCTGCTGCTGCTGCTGCTGCTGCTGCTGCTGCTGCTGCTGCTGCTGCTGCTGCTGCTGCTGCTGCTGCTGCTGCTGCTGCTGCTGCTGCTGCTGCTGCTGCTGCTGCTGCTGCTGCTGCTGCTGCTGCTGCTGCTGCTGCTGCTGCTGCTGCTGCTGCTGCTGCTGCTGCTGCTGCTGCTGCTGCTGCTGCTGCTGCTGCTGCTGCTGCTGCTGCTGCTGCTGCTGCTGCTGCTGCTGCTGCTGCTGCTGCTGCTGCTGCTGCTGCTGCTGCTGCTGCTGCTGCTGCTGCTGCTGCTGCTGCTGCTGCTGCTGCTGCTGCTGCTGCTGCTGCTGCTGCTGCTGCTGCTGCTGCTGCTGCTGCTGCTGCTGCTGCTGCTGCTGCTGCTGCTGCTGCTGCTGCTGCTGCTGCTGCTGCTGCTGCTGCTGCTGCTGCTGCTGCTGCTGCTGCTGCTGCTGCTGCTGCTGCTGCTGCTGCTGCTGCTGCTGCTGCTGCTGCTGCTGCTGCTGCTGCTGCTGCTGCTGCTGCTGCTGCTGCTGCTGCTGCTGCTGCTGCTGCTGCTGCTGCTGCTGCTGCTGCTGCTGCTGCTGCTGCTGCTGCTGCTGCTGCTGCTGCTGCTGCTGCTGCTGCTGCTGCTGCTGCTGCTGCTGCTGCTGCTGCTGCTGCTGCTGCTGCTGCTGCTGCTGCTGCTGCTGCTGCTGCTGCTGCTGCTGCTGCTGCTGCTGCTGCTGCTGCTGCTGCTGCTGCTGCTGCTGCTGCTGCTGCTGCTGCTGCTGCTGCTGCTGCTGCTGCTGCTGCTGCTGCTGCTGCTGCTGCTGCTGCTGCTGCTGCTGCTGCTGCTGCTGCTGCTGCTGCTGCTGCTGCTGCTGCTGCTGCTGCTGCTGCTGCTGCTGCTGCTGCTGCTGCTGCTGCTGCTGCTGCTGCTGCTGCTGCTGCTGCTGCTGCTGCTGCTGCTGCTGCTGCTGCTGCTGCTGCTGCTGCTGCTGCTGCTGCTGCTGCTGCTGCTGCTGCTGCTGCTGCTGCTGCTGCTGCTGCTGCTGCTGCTGCTGCTGCTGCTGCTGCTGCTGCTGCTGCTGCTGCTGCTGCTGCTGCTGCTGCTGCTGCTGCTGCTGCTGCTGCTGCTGCTGCTGCTGCTGCTGCTGCTGCTGCTGCTGCTGCTGCTGCTGCTGCTGCTGCTGCTGCTGCTGCTGCTGCTGCTGCTGCTGCTGCTGCTGCTGCTGCTGCTGCTGCTGCTGCTGCTGCTGCTGCTGCTGCTGCTGCTGCTGCTGCTGCTGCTGCTGCTGCTGCTGCTGCTGCTGCTGCTGCTGCTGCTGCTGCTGCTGCTGCTGCTGCTGCTGCTGCTGCTGCTGCTGCTGCTGCTGCTGCTGCTGCTGCTGCTGCTGCTGCTGCTGCTGCTGCTGCTGCTGCTGCTGCTGCTGCTGCTGCTGCTGCTGCTGCTGCTGCTGCTGCTGCTGCTGCTGCTGCTGCTGCTGCTGCTGCTGCTGCTGCTGCTGCTGCTGCTGCTGCTGCTGCTGCTGCTGCTGCTGCTGCTGCTGCTGCTGCTGCTGCTGCTGCTGCTGCTGCTGCTGCTGCTGCTGCTGCTGCTGCTGCTGCTGCTGCTGCTGCTGCTGCTGCTGCTGCTGCTGCTGCTGCTGCTGCTGCTGCTGCTGCTGCTGCTGCTGCTGCTGCTGCTGCTGCTGCTGCTGCTGCTGCTGCTGCTGCTGCTGCTGCTGCTGCTGCTGCTGCTGCTGCTGCTGCTGCTGCTGCTGCTGCTGCTGCTGCTGCTGCTGCTGCTGCTGCTGCTGCTGCTGCTGCTGCTGCTGCTGCTGCTGCTGCTGCTGCTGCTGCTGCTGCTGCTGCTGCTGCTGCTGCTGCTGCTGCTGCTGCTGCTGCTGCTGCTGCTGCTGCTGCTGCTGCTGCTGCTGCTGCTGCTGCTGCTGCTGCTGCTGCTGCTGCTGCTGCTGCTGCTGCTGCTGCTGCTGCTGCTGCTGCTGCTGCTGCTGCTGCTGCTGCTGCTGCTGCTGCTGCTGCTGCTGCTGCTGCTGCTGCTGCTGCTGCTGCTGCTGCTGCTGCTGCTGCTGCTGCTGCTGCTGCTGCTGCTGCTGCTGCTGCTGCTGCTGCTGCTGCTGCTGCTGCTGCTGCTGCTGCTGCTGCTGCTGCTGCTGCTGCTGCTGCTGCTGCTGCTGCTGCTGCTGCTGCTGCTGCTGCTGCTGCTGCTGCTGCTGCTGCTGCTGCTGCTGCTGCTGCTGCTGCTGCTGCTGCTGCTGCTGCTGCTGCTGCTGCTGCTGCTGCTGCTGCTGCTGCTGCTGCTGCTGCTGCTGCTGCTGCTGCTGCTGCTGCTGCTGCTGCTGCTGCTGCTGCTGCTGCTGCTGCTGCTGCTGCTGCTGCTGCTGCTGCTGCTGCTGCTGCTGCTGCTGCTGCTGCTGCTGCTGCTGCTGCTGCTGCTGCTGCTGCTGCTGCTGCTGCTGCTGCTGCTGCTGCTGCTGCTGCTGCTGCTGCTGCTGCTGCTGCTGCTGCTGCTGCTGCTGCTGCTGCTGCTGCTGCTGCTGCTGCTGCTGCTGCTGCTGCTGCTGCTGCTGCTGCTGCTGCTGCTGCTGCTGCTGCTGCTGCTGCTGCTGCTGCTGCTGCTGCTGCTGCTGCTGCTGCTGCTGCTGCTGCTGCTGCTGCTGCTGCTGCTGCTGCTGCTGCTGCTGCTGCTGCTGCTGCTGCTGCTGCTGCTGCTGCTGCTGCTGCTGCTGCTGCTGCTGCTGCTGCTGCTGCTGCTGCTGCTGCTGCTGCTGCTGCTGCTGCTGCTGCTGCTGCTGCTGCTGCTGCTGCTGCTGCTGCTGCTGCTGCTGCTGCTGCTGCTGCTGCTGCTGCTGCTGCTGCTGCTGCTGCTGCTGCTGCTGCTGCTGCTGCTGCTGCTGCTGCTGCTGCTGCTGCTGCTGCTGCTGCTGCTGCTGCTGCTGCTGCTGCTGCTGCTGCTGCTGCTGCTGCTGCTGCTGCTGCTGCTGCTGCTGCTGCTGCTGCTGCTGCTGCTGCTGCTGCTGCTGCTGCTGCTGCTGCTGCTGCTGCTGCTGCTGCTGCTGCTGCTGCTGCTGCTGCTGCTGCTGCTGCTGCTGCTGCTGCTGCTGCTGCTGCTGCTGCTGCTGCTGCTGCTGCTGCTGCTGCTGCTGCTGCTGCTGCTGCTGCTGCTGCTGCTGCTGCTGCTGCTGCTGCTGCTGCTGCTGCTGCTGCTGCTGCTGCTGCTGCTGCTGCTGCTGCTGCTGCTGCTGCTGCTGCTGCTGCTGCTGCTGCTGTGCTGCTGCTGCTGCTGCTGCTGCTGCTGCTGCTGCTGCTGCTGCTGCTGCTGCTGCTGCTGCTGCTGTGCTGCTGCTGCTGCTGCTGCTGCTGCTGCTGCTGCTGCTGCTGCTGCTGCTGCTGCTGCTGCTGTGCTGCTGCTGCTGCTGCTGCTGCTGCTGCTGCTGCTGCTGCTGCTGCTGCTGCTGCTGCTGCTGCTGCTGCTGCTGCTGCTGCTGCTGCTGCTGCTGCTGCTGCTGCTGCTGCTGCTGCTGCTGCTGCTGCTGCTGCTGCTGCTGCTGCTGCTGCTGCTGCTGCTGCTGCTGCTGCTGCTGCTGCTGCTGCTGCTGCTGCTGCTGCTGCTGCTGCTGCTGCTGCTGCTGCTGCTGCTGCTGCTGCTGCTGCTGCTGCTGCTGCTGCTGCTGCTGCTGCTGCTGCTGCTGCTGCTGCTGCTGCTGCTGCTGCTGCTGCTGCTGCTGCTGCTGCTGCTGCTGCTGCTGCTGCTGCTGCTGCTGCTGCTGCTGCTGCTGCTGCTGCTGCTGCTGCTGCTGCTGCTGCTGCTGCTGCTGCTGCTGCTGCTGCTGCTGCTGCTGTGCTGCTGCTGCTGCTGCTGCTGCTGCTGCTGCTGCTGCTGCTGCTGCTGCTGCTGCTGCTGCTGCTGCTGCTGCTGCTGCTGCTGCTGCTGCTGCTGCTGCTGCTGCTGCTGCTGCTGCTGCTGCTGCTGCTGCTGCTGCTGCTGCTGCTGCTGCTGCTGCTGCTGCTGCTGCTGCTGCTGCTGCTGCTGCTGCTGCTGCTGCTGCTGCTGCTGCTGCTGCTGCTGCTGCTGCTGCTGCTGCTGCTGCTGCTGCTGCTGCTGCTGCTGCTGCTGCTGCTGCTGCTGCTGCTGCTGCTGCTGCTGCTGCTGCTGCTGCTGCTGCTGCTGCTGCTGCTGCTGCTGCTGCTGCTGCTGCTGCTGCTGCTGCTGCTGCTGCTGCTGCTGCTGCTGCTGCTGCTGCTGCTGCTGCTGCTGCTGCTGCTGCTGCTGCTGCTGCTGCTGCTGTGCTGCTGCTGCTGCTGCTGCTGCTGCTGCTGCTGCTGCTGCTGCTGCTGCTGCTGCTGCTGCTGCTGCTGCTGCTGCTGCTGCTGCTGCTGCTGCTGCTGCTGCTGCTGCTGCTGCTGCTGCTGCTGCTGCTGCTGCTGCTGCTGCTGCTGCTGCTGCTGCTGCTGCTGCTGCTGCTGCTGCTGCTGCTGCTGCTGCTGCTGCTGCTGCTGCTGCTGCTGCTGCTGCTGCTGCTGCTGCTGCTGCTGCTGCTGCTGCTGCTGCTGCTGCTGCTGCTGCTGCTGCTGCTGCTGCTGCTGCTGCTGCTGCTGCTGCTGCTGCTGCTGCTGCTGCTGCTGCTGCTGCTGCTGCTGCTGCTGCTGCTGCTGCTGCTGCTGCTGC
>RPFO01000549.1:35000-46369 GCA_009746045.1 Mesostigma viride | reverse complement strand
TCTATACGGTGGAATAACACAGACATGTCTACCAGATGGCAACACGGCCATCTGTATGCTATGTAGGGTGAGCACACTATGTGAATTTGCAGGCCAGCCCACTGAGCAGCTGTGCCCTGCTCTACCCACATCTCCTTACATGGCTAACAGCCGAAAATACGTAGGACATAGAAAAAAGAAAACTTAACTACCTAGCTATGGGGTACTTTGTCCCAACCCAGGTTCACGCTCGGGTTAGTTAAACCATTTCCCCCCATTACCTCCCACACAAGGGTGAGGTCAGTCGATAGCTAAAAGACGAGAGATGAAGACAGGAAGACGTCAAAACTCGACGCCACCGAAGTGGTGCCGAAAAGCCGCTGGGTGAAAACCCAGGGCCTGAGCCCAGAGGGCGGGCGGGGATGTCTCGCCCCAGGAGGCTGCGGTGGAGGCCAATGTAGCGCGTGACCAAGAGGGCCGAAGCCCACCGGCCGCGCATGCAGCTGAATGGCCTCCGGCGACTCGCCAGCGATGGCGTCGTGCGTCGCAGTTAACGCCAAGCGCATTGGCGTGATCCTGATTCGGCATATCTCTGCGATTCCAGCGGCACCGGAACGAGTTCATTCCGACAAGTATCAAGAAAGTTATGGCGTTCCGACTTCCCGGTCGCGCGCGAGCGCGAGCCGGCTGTTCTTCTAAGTCGGACGTGAATATTTGCCGACGACATATGGGGTCGACAGTAATTCCTGGGCTGACAGGAATTAGGTGCTGTACCTACGACGGTATTGGATTAATACGTCGTACGCAGGAAATAGGAACCTTAACCTGTGGTCTGTTGGTACCGCAGGCTTAGTCCTGGACTTCTAGGTGCAGATGCAATAGTCACTGTGGACTGTGCTCTGTGGTCACTGTGCCTGTATGGCAGACCTACTGTATAGGAGCTGGGCGCTGTACAGGTAGTGAATACTGTACCGGGTGTTATTACTGAGCAGGCCTCCTAGGCTGCTCAGGACTAGCAAGCACAGTGCACAAGTATATAAACAATAGGCCAGTGCCAAATGGGCATCTCTTGCGAGCCCGCCTCACGTGTTGTGCCTTGACTTGGCAAGCGCGTGTACAAGCCTCAAGTGTGTGAGCGCTGTAAACATTATCCGATTTAACAAAGCTCCGTTTCCAACCATATTCACACATTGCTGCATTGCAACCATATCCTTCACATTGCGTGTGCGAAGAACGTTAACTCAAATTACAACCAGTCTCAGCGGAACGGCCAGGAGGGTCGTTGCCGGTTGCGGTGTGCAGCGTTGACGACGAGAGGAGCTCGTCCGGTGGTGAATGGTGCAGGAGGAACAACGGCAGCAGGATTTCCGGTTTCGGCAGTCTGCTGGGGGTTCGATTTCTCCTGAATTACGCCGTGTCGTTCGGGATCTATCTTTATTGCTTGCAGATCGTCCGCCTGTAAATCGCAGCTTCGTGCAATTCGTCGACGACCAGGTCGAAGATTGGGAGCGAATTCTGCGACACGTACAAACCATCGTCATTCCGGAGCACCGGAGCATCGACGACCTTGAGCAGGAGCTTCACGGGTTGGTCGGCATCCAGACGGTGATTACTGCAGTAGCAGAGCGAGTGCGGACGGAGTTGGCAGCAAGGCGAGGCGAGGTTGCGGAGGCAGCTGGCGCAGGGCGACACGAGTTTGTGCCGACAGTAGCGGGCGCGGGAGTACCACGTGCTTTCGCAGGCGGCATCGGCGACGAGGGTGTTGCAGCGGGCCAGTTAGGCGTGAACGACGCGGAGCGGAGCATCACAGGCGGCTTGCAGAGGTCGGGGCGACAGCGGAAGCCATCGCCGGAGGACAGCGCGCGACAAGAGTCGGCAGGTTTCCAGAGCGAGTAAGAGTTCCTTTTCAGGAACTGCCCCGCCCCTTCGCGTTCGTGTGACGCGTTGGGAGGAGTTTGCACCTCTTGGGTACGATAGTGACCTTGAGGTAGGAGCAGGGGGTGTCGCTGGGCTAGGCGACGAGACACTTGGCGACCACGAGGTGCCAACGTACAATCCGCGAGGTGCCAACGACGGGTTGTCACCTGTCTACTTTACCAACGGTGACGATTCAGTCATCGCGGGCCGACAGCGGGTCGACGACGGCGCAGCAGGTAGCAGGGTACCAGAGCTGATTGTGGTGAGCGACAGCGACGACGACAGCGACAAGGAGAACCAGGACGCGCCTGGGGCCAGCCGTGGTGGTCTTGCCTGAGTGGTAACACTTGGCACTTTCCTTTCTTGTTCAGTAGCTTATATTGCTTTAATTGCTGCTTGGCCACTTGGCTGGCTGTAGCAGATCTGAACAGAGGCCATCATGGAGGATGGAGCTATCAACCAACAAGCGGGCTTTATGGGCTTCGGACGGCGCGGCGCTGGGCTGGATGGACGAGATGGACGCGATGGACGCGGTGGACGCGATGGACGCGGGGACGGCCAGGCGCTGGGAGACCAGGCTGAGGTGCCAGATAATCAGAGCCAAGGATCGCAGGGCGGGCAGCACGCGCCAGCCGCAGATCAAGCGGCGCCTAAGCGACCAACCGTTGCTGAGGGGTACGCGGTGCTAGGCCAGTTTCAGTCCATCAAGGACAATTGGCAGCCCCGGGATGCTGAGAGGATGTTAGAGGACATGAACTTGTACACGGAGATATACAACGGTGACAAGCTTCGCATCCTGGCGTCTAGTGCCTACATACGGCAGTCGGCGAGGCGGCTGTTCAAGTTTGTTCGGGAGCGACACGCGGCGGGGGACACCTGGACGGCGTTTATGACGCGACTCAGGTCGTTCCTGAGTGACAAGAGGACCATAGATGGGTCCCACCTGAAGCAAGAATACCTGGACTACAAGCCCATCAAGGGGCAACTAGTGGTCCACGCCTTTGAAGACTTCGTCAAGCTGAGGGAGGACGCCATGGCCAAGGGCTTCTTCGTCGCAGATCGGATGGCCATGGGCGACTTTCTCAAGTCGCTGCAACTGGATCCGGTCACCATGGATAATGTGACCATCCACATGCGACAGGTCCATGGCTGGGCAGCCATGACGGACAGTTGTATGAGTGTTTCAGCGGCAAGTACGTGGGGGTAAGCGCCCTCGTCAGAATGATGAGGAGGCCACTGAACCCACGGTTAAGTCCATGAGGGGATCGGGCCACGGGGGCCCAGCGTCCTCGAGAGGGCCTGAGACCTCTTCAAGGGGTCGAGGAAGGTCCAGGAGGGGGCGTGACAGAAGGGCTGGACGGGGGACCCCGCCGAAGTCGGGACATCCACAGTCCCAGTTTGACTTCAAGAGGGTGGGTGGTCCTCCCAAGGCTGGGCCCAGCAGTGGGACCTCACGGGACATCAGTCAGGTGGAATGTTATTTCTGCCAGGGGAAGGGTCACTTCAGGAATGAGTGTCCCTCGTACCTGAGGCAGGAAGGTCAGAGCAAGCCAGCTCAGGGTGGCAGCAAGGACAAGGCTGGTCCATCCCAGGACAAGGGCAAGGGCAAGGCTGCTGATCATTGATTGAGCCTGCACACATCCCTGAACCCTGGAGGGTGCCCCCAGGGGTGTGTAATGAAGCTGCTAGTGACAGCAGTGAGGGGCAGCCCCATGCTCTAGTGAAAGAGCCTATTGGACACGATGGGGCAAGCTTGGTTACCACAGAGAGTATGCCAGCTGTAGCTGCAGTGGTTACTCGCCAACGTGCCCGCCATGGCGGTGCTGAGCCTGAGGTAGGACCTGGTGATGTGGACCCAGGTGGATCTCAGAAGCATTCTGACCGTGCAGGACTGGCACAGGATGGTCAGGATGAGGATAGGGCTGGAGACAGTCTGACAGGCACGACCCTGGTGCCTCCTGTACATAAGGGATCTGTACATACCTTGAGTGCTAATAATGACAATAAAAGGTTTTCTCTCTTGTATGACATTGCCTCAAGGTTGCATACCATGTTTGGCCATGCAGCTCAGTCTTTGCAAGTTGCTAGACGGCTGGGAGGAAGTGAGTTGTACTCCATCTGCCAACAGGTTGCTCAAGCTTGCAAGTGCAGGCTAGTTGCTAGAAAGCCCAAGCAGTCTCATGCCAGGACTCCTATTTTGCAGCCAGGCCATGTGCAGGTAGATATTCAGAGAATCAGGGGTTTGAAGCTGCTGGTGGCAGTGGACAGATATACCAAGTACAAGACCCTAGAGATCCTGCCTGACATGGAGAAGCCTACATTGATTGCTGCTCTGAAGTTGACAAGGAGCAGGTACCCTGGGTTGGAGTTGTTGCAGTGTGACATTCAGTTTGAGTGCTGTGAGAACCTGCCAGAGTTTCCAGAGTTGCTGATTACACCCAGGGAGAGCCACGGCCAGCAAGGGGTGGTGGAGAGAGCCATCCAAGAGATCAAGACTGTGCTGCTGGTGGAGAGGATTCCAAGGACGTCATCTGCCATTGTGACATCTGCATGGCTACGTTCTGTGGAGGACAGGCTGAACCTGAGGACTCCCATGTTCTTTGGTGACATTGCCATCAATCCTCTTATGCTGCATACCAGGATGCTGCCAGCTGATGCTGAGCAGGCATGGAAGGAGAAGCTAGAGGCCAAGTTCCTCAAGCTGAGGCAGAAAGACAAGGGCTGGAGTGTCCTAGAACCTAACGTTGGACAACAGGTTGTTGTGTGGAAGGAACCAAGCTTTCCAGGGAAACGTGGCAGCTGGCATGATGGGGTGGTGACCCGAGTAGAAGCCGCTGGCCATAAGTGCTGGGTGGCCATTGATGGCTCCCAAGCAGTGCACCGTCTGTCCTGGTCAAAGATCCGTCCCCGGGGAGGTAATCAAGGAGACCTCTTCCAGGTGCCCGCTGGTGTACAAGGCGGGGGTGACGTGGAGCTTCCTGATCAGGGTGCTACAGCTGTATCGAGCCCTCAGGGTGACCCTGGCCCGGCCCCTGGGGTACCTTCACATACGGTGGTTGGGCAAGCAGGCGGACAGGCTGCACCTCCGGAACGGCCCGACACCAGGCCTAGGGGTGTGCGTCTATCAGATATTGTACAGGCTTTGCAAAGAGCCAAGAAGGAGCCTAAGGTGTCCAAGCTTGTCCAGTTGGATGAACCTGAGGTAGCTGCCATGGAGATAGATACCAATGCACAGGTTTCTGTCATGGGACCTCAGCATACAGGAGAACTGCTGGTCGGAGAACCAAGTTGCCCCTGGGTGTCTGATTTCAGTGGTAGGACGCATCTAAGGGTGTTGGGAGAGGTTACTGCCCCTGTCATGGGTGTGGATGTGACCTTCCTTGTCCTAGAGGACTATGATGGCCCTGTGATTTTGGGTCAGAATTTTCTGGGCAATCCTGGGATTTCTATCAGAGCTACAGCTCTGAGAAGAGATGGCTGGGGGATGATTCCCCTAGAAAATTTCAGGACAACATTTCCAGTCAGGTGCAGGGCCAAGCCGGTCAAGGGTGTAAAATGGGATGAAGGGGAGGTGCCCCCAGCGGCCAGTTTGGTTATTCCAGCTGTGTTGCACCCCAGCAGTATTGGCATAACTCACAGGAGCCTTGCTGCACACTCTCCTTTGACATATGACCAGCTGGTCCAAGAGATGAGCTCGCCTACTTTGTTTGAGGCTTGGAAGCTCGCCTTCTCCAAGGCATTGGAGGAGTGGTTGCAGTTTGAGTGTGCTGCACCAACAGACAGACGTCCCCCAGCATCAAGGAAGCTTGCTTTGAGATTTGTGCTGAAGAGGAAGGTTGTGGATGAGGTATCAGTGCCCCATGTCAGGCCTGTCCTGAATGAGTATCACGGCACGGGGAGTCTGCCAGGAGAGGAGCTATACACGCCAGGGATGCTACACGACACATGGAGAATTTTGCTATGTCTCTACGTGGGGTTGCTGAACAGGGGAGCAGCTATGTCATCAGTGCTGCTGGACTTCAAGAGGGCATTTTTAAAATCTGATCCAGAAGTGGCCAGGAGGGTGTGGAAGCAGGATGAGCCTTACTGTGTTGAGGTGCCTGCCATCTGGAAGCTGGAGCTGCATCAACAATTCCTGGTTATTCTGAAGGGCCTGGAAGGACTCAGGTCGAGCCCAATCATCTGGAGACTCACGCTGCAGGAAGCTCTGATCAGTGAGTGTGGCTTGAGAGTGTCTTCAGTTGATCCCTGTTTGCTGCTGGCCCAATGGGAGGGTCTGCCAGTGTATGCTAGTTTGCATGGAGATGATCTGCATTTGCTAGCCCCCACGACCTGGCTGAAGAAGTTTATTCCTGTCATCAGTGGCAAGTTTTCACTGGGCAAGGAGCTGTGGCAGGAGCCCAACAAGCCTGTAGTGTTCTGTGGAATGCAGGCTACCCTGTTCAGGAGGGACGGGGAGTGGAGTATCAGGCTTCAGGCTGGAGGAGATTATAAACAGACCATTGTGAAGGCCTTGCCAGAGAAGATCACCCAGGCTGCAGGACCTGAGTTGAGAGGCATGTGGGCCTGGTTTGCCAGCATCTGTGGTCCGTCTTTGATGGTCCATAGCAGAATGCCTGATGAGGTGCTTGAGGATGAGAAGCCTCGAGTCATAGCCCGGTTGGTGGAGAGTACCCCTGATCTGATTTTGTCTGGGATTGACTTTACCCAGCCTATCACCTTGGAGATCTTTGTTGACAGTTCCATGGATGCTCGCCAGGTTACCAAGGTCAGGGGGAGATCTGCTGCTCTGTTTGCTTTTTATCAGAGCAGGGCAAGTTTGTTCAGCTGGTACAGCAGACTGCAGAAGAGGGTCTGTATCAGTTCAGATGTGGCAGAATGCAGGGCCATATGCGAGGGGATCCAGTCCAGCCTGTACATAAAGGAGTTAATGCTGGAGCTGGCTTCAGTTACCCCTTGGACCTTGCAGATGGAGACGTTGTTGCTAACAGACAGCATGGGTATGGTCCAGTTTGTTCACAAGCAGCTGGCCAGGAGCCGGGACCTGGATTATTTGTTGCTGAAGGAGTTGGCCAGTTTGGTTGACTTGAAGCATATCCCTGGCGAGGAGAACCCTGCTGATGCATTGACAAAGCTGCCACACAAGGCCCCAGCCCAGTACAATGTACTGAGGAAGCTCATGAATGCTGACTGTCAAGTCGGTCTATCTGTCTAAAAGCTGAGAGCTGGGTGCTTAAGTCTCTGGATATCAGGCTGGGAGCTTGATTGTACATAATCCTGAGCACACCTTGAGGGGTGAGACATGTCTCTGGTGTGGGAATGTCTGACATTGTCTCTGATGGAGAGATGTCTATCTGGGGTTTTCATCTCAGTCTGAGGTTTCCCCAGATCTGTGGTTTGTGGGCGGGGTTCGATTCCCTGGTGCCGTCTTAAGGCGGAGTTTCACGGACTGGCTGACCCATCCACCATGCTGGTGAGGTGGCGACAGGTCCCCTGATTTTCCACGGTTGGAACGAGTATAGGAGCTTGTGTTTTGCATGTGCTTCGCGTAGATGTTGTGTCTGGTTCGATAAGGGGCAGCAGACCGGCGCCGACTCCCGTCTGGGGGTCAGCAATGTTTTCTGATGAGCTGTTGTGGGTGATCTGTGGGGTTTCGCCTAAGGTCCTGAAGGTTGTACATACTTCTCAAGTTCTTAACTGAACACCTATGGGCTGCCACAGTTGGCCAACCTCTTGTACATGGGTAACACAACGAGCCTCCCGTGAAGGGATAGGGACTCATTGTAATTTGTTTGTGCTCCTGAGCCAGTATGGGTGCTATGTACATATAATAAGGAATCCAAGCTGACTGTCATGCCCAGCGGGTTGTGACTTGTAGTCTGGGGAGGATATCCAGTACCCATTGTGTGTGTTTGTATGTAGACTTGTGTGAGCTGCTACAGCTCAAGAAAAGAAAGGATTGGAGTTAACGCCAAGCGCATTGGCGTGATCCTGATTCGGCATATCTCTGCGATTCCAGCGGCACCGGAACGAGTTCATTCCGACAAGTATCAAGAAAGTTATGGCGTTCCGACTTCCCGGTCGCGCGCGAGCGCGAGCCGGCTGTTCTTCTAAGTCGGACGTGAATATTTGCCGACGACATATGGGGTCGACAGTAATTCCTGGGCTGACAGGAATTAGGTGCTGTACCTACGACGGTATTGGATTAATACGTCGTACGCAGGAAATAGGAACCTTAACCTGTGGTCTGTTGGTACCGCAGGCTTAGTCCTGGACTTCTAGGTGCAGATGCAATAATCACTGTGGTGACTGTACTCTGTGGTCACTGTGCCTGTATGGCAGACCTACTGTATAGGAGCTGGGCGCTGTACAGGTAGTGAATACTGTACCGGGGTGTTATTACTGAGCAGGCCTCCTAGGCTGCTCAGGACTAGCAAGCACAGTGCACAAGTATATAAACAATAGGCCAGTGCCAAATGGGCATCTCTTGCGAGCCCGCCTCACGTGTTGTGCCTTGACTTGGCAAGCGCGTGTACAAGCCTCAAGTGTGTGAGCGCTGTAAACATTATCCGATTTAACAAAGCTCCGTTTCCAACCATATTCACACATTGCTGCATTGCAACCATATCCTTCACATTGCGTGTGCGAAGAAAGCTTAACTGTCGCCCCTCCATGCCGGAGGCTGTGAAAGGAAAACATCCCCGGGATGCCCATGCGGGCCTGCACAGCTTCCCACTGCTGCCTAGCCTGGCTGTACGTTGAACCCCGAAAAAGAAGTGCATCCCGGGGTTGGCCAGCCGTCAGGCGTCGCAGGAGCCACAAAGAAAGTGGATCCCGGACGAGGACGTGAGCACTGGGCCGCCCCCTGCGCAGTCTTGGGGTTGCGCAGCACAAGGGCACCGACCGTGGGCCCTGGCTCGAGAAGGGGGTGGCCAGGATGAGCCACATCCCGAACCCGCAGCCCTAGCGCCTCGCTAATGCGTACATAAATACTGCTGGAAAGTAATAATAATCAACACACTCAAATGCACCTGTCGACGTGAAACTAGCAACAGGGCAGTGAAATAGTTAACTAGGCGCCAGGGCATAGGCGGAGGGCTGACAGCCGGAACAAGCCGCTGCCAACCTGCATGCTAGCAGGCGGTCCGCCAGTACCCAATTCCGAACAATGTCGGGGTAGTACAGGTGCAGACAGGCCTTGGCGTGCTGGCATAAGGTACGCCCCCGCCCCCCTCTGGCATGGTAGACAGCAGAAATCCACTCACAGAAAATGGCTTCTGCATCAGCTGGGTCGACGGGGCCAGGAGGCGCCCACGCCACGTAGACAGCCGCCGCGCACCGGAACGCTGGCAAGGTAGACACAGGGTTGACTGTGCCCTCCAAAAGTGCCAAGTCCCGAGGGCGTCGCGCCCCCTCAGGCCCAGGGTTGGGATGCACGTCACCACACCGGGTCAAGTCAGGAATCCAAGCGCCACGCCGACTGGCCTTGTCAGCTGGGTTGTGGTCGGTAGCCACCCAGACCCAGTGGCTCTGCATGTCGCCAGCCAGTGACAGAGCGCAGTAGCGCCGAACCAGCTGGTTGAGGCGGTAGGAAGACGACCGCCCTCTGACAAACGCCCCCACCACAGCACTAGAGCCCACGAGCCGGGCGACTCGCTTATGTACCCTGCATGGGGTACACAGTCTGCCAGGGTGTACCCTGGTGCACCTCAGTAACTAAGGAAAGAAACAGTTATATCTAGCACCAGCTGGTGGGTCCTGGGGCAGTTACATACAGGTCTTAGTGCTGGGATGCCAGATGCCTTATGTAGTACATAGGTAGTAAAGGTGCCTACAAAATCAATCCCAGGGTCAGCTCATTAAGAAAGGGGTCCATCCATGCATTACAACCTGGTACACGTGCCATCACACACAGTCTCGCCGTACCCCCTTGGGGGTTGCTATTTACATATACATAGAGCAGAGGGACCTGAACTGGGACCACCAAGTGCTATACCCCCAAGTAGCCCATGTACCTACGTGCATGCATTGCATTCTAGTATATCATTGGCCTCGAAATATTTAAGTTAGGATGGATGGGGGCTCTTCAATGTAGCATATGGTGCAACTCATGGGTGGCTTTAGGCACGAGTAAGAGATGGTCAGGGGTTAAATGTAAAATAAATGTTTCTCTTGGTGGGAAGGAACTCCGATGGACCAAAAGCTGGACATGAATTGAACATTGAGCTCGGCTAATGGTTTCTATTGACATGCAGTCACGGGCTCAAAGGGGACCGGCCTGCCGGCGGCAGGTAGCGTAGTGCAAGCGCCTGTCATGGGGATACTGCACCAATTCGCCTTTTTGTGCCGGTGCAGAGTGTGGACCCTAGCTGCAGGCCTTGGTAGCTTCTAACGTACAGTATGTCACGAGACCAGGGCCTCAGCCAGGCGTGGCGCCGCTGTGATGGGCACTGAGTCTGTACGTAGAGTGGTGCAGGGGAGGTAGGGAGGCCTCGTTTCAGCTCCCACCCACCCTGCGCGCACACCGCTAAGAGGCGCAACACTTTGTGTTCTAGTATGCTTCCCTCTACTGTAGCACATGTGGTGCTACATACAACAACCATCTTGATAATGATACGTTGATGTTGAAGGTGTGGTAAAGGCTGTACTGAGAAAGCCTGGCACACTTTTAAAATGTAAACTGAATATTTCTTTGGTGGGAAGGAACTCCAAATGGATCGACCAAGGCTAGAAATGTATTGCACTTGTAAGCACATGGTATGGCAAAGCTGGGTGTATTCTCAGTGACGCGAAACCGAGCCTATTTTATTAAGGCCATATAGGCTATACGTGCGGTCTGGCCCAATTGCATTGGACGAAAAAGCTACATACATAAGCTGTCCAATACTGGTAGTAACTGAGGTTCCTGATCACATGGCCTGGATTTGTACGTATGTACGGGAAGGCAGGTTAACTTTTCCTGGCATGATAATGATCGGCTTTTGATCAACTTTGTATGAGGCTTACATCCAAATACCTACATATGTACCTGGTTGCCTCCTTGGTATGTATTGGACTCATGATCATCACTCTATATTGTGAATCAGCCCTTTTTGTAGTGTTGTTTTGCCTTTTGGTTGAGATGTTTGGACTTGTACATAGTCCATGAGTGATGAGGTTTTTTGTGTACTCTAAACTCCCTCAATCACCAGATTTTAATTGAACCAATAAGTGGAACTGGTCACTAAATTTGGGGGCGGTAATTGTCAGGTACTGTATGTACATAGCACGCTATCCAGAGTCAGAACTCACATGCATGCCCACGACGCACACACAGACTTCATGTGAGAGGGTGGGTGGTTGGGTGGGTGGGTAAGAAGAACTTAGCGCACAGTGGCATCACCACGATCGAGCTATGCCGGTATAATACCCCTCATACATAAACAAATGCTATCATGACTACTTCAGCACCCCTCCTAATTAAGATCTACCAT
>RPFO01000549.1:0-30000 GCA_009746045.1 Mesostigma viride | reverse complement strand
TATGAAATGATGGCGGTTGCAGGCCAGCCGTGCTCGCTGGTAATGGGTGCGTGGTGTTGAAATCCAAGTTCTGCGCGTATTCTGTTTTTTGGTCAATGATTGAAGGGATGTCGCCTTGTTTTATTTTTGTGCATCTGCGTCCCGTCGTGACTGCCTCGTCATGGACGCCCAGGGGTAGAAGTTCGAACGAGGGAATGATTTTTCAAACGCCTGGATATGTTATGATAGTACGAATAAATGGTAATGGGTAGAGGCGGCCAAAATTTTGTTGGAAGTGTGCCAACGCCGCACATACGACTTGAACAACCCTAGGTATCTTAGGAAAAGGAAACACGGATACGTCGGAGTGGAGGAAGAGGAAGACGATGACGATGGTGAAGACGGAGAGGTTTACAATGGAGGCCTTGAGAATGGGGAGACATTGAATCAGGAGAGCAGGGTAGCGGTGAGTGGCCCGTCATGAATTACATTGTGGTTGCAGTTGTTAGCGAGGCGTGTTGATTGCTTCTTGCCGCGGGTAATCGCTAGCGTGCATAACCTTCTTTTTTCAACAGGTGTTCTGGTGCATTGACTGCCGCAAAGCAATTAATGGGACTGATTATGTGCCTATCATGCCGTTTGGGAATCATACATTGCCAACATTTCGTGTTTAGAAGGCGCGCCTTCAGAAGCATATTCAGCACCGCACGAGCCAGGTGCTGAAGGCGTGCTTGGAGAGGAAGGGTATAAAGTGCGCATGACCGCATCGAAGAAGAAGAAGAAGCAGGAATCGGGCAAGACCATGATAACCGAGCCAGGATTGGCTTTCGTGCATGCAGTACATGGTGCGGCGCAGGCAGTGAATGCTGCATCGATTGCAGCGGTGCAGCCTGTGGCCATGGCGGTGCAGGGCGCGGGTCCTGAAGTGTGGGCGTTGGCGAAGCAGATTCACGATGCTGTCATGGCCACGTTGTGAAGCCAAGGAATGGGTGTTGGTTCCAGTCAGGTGCCTCGCCCGGAGGAAGCTTTTCTGCTGTAAGCAGAGGTGCGGCATCAAGCATTTGCAATCGCCATGAGAGCAGTGGAGATGTCTGCGGCATTGGGAGATCTGCAGACAATTGCAGGAGGACATTGTGCGGTACGCTTGTAGGGTGTATGCTGTGTTGTTCCGCTCGCTAATGGACATGTGCCCCTGTAACCTCTTCCAGGCTACTATCTCCTATACACCTCTTCAGGCTTGAAAAGTAAATTGCTGTACGGTTCACAATTGGCATGGCTTGACATGCACGCGTCCTTGACTGTGGTGTGCATGGGTTTGGGGTTTAGCGGTTTACATCAGACTCAGCTGTGTATCTGCTTAATCAGCCGACGTGTCACATGGGGACAGCAACGGCGCTGGGATGCAGCCCGGTGTGAATGCGAGTAAATTACGCGCTGTCATGCATGACGGATGGGGCGTGGAAGCCACGACCCACGTTTTTGTGTGTGCACGGGGGGGCTAGGGTGCCAGTCCTTGTGTTGCTGCCATCCATATGGGCATGGATATGCGGGAAGCTTTCCCCGTACCCATACTTAATGATGCATGGACTGGTTGTGTCAGCCAAGGGTTTAGCTGTCGTGGGTTTGCTGACTGATCATGGCAGGCTGCTAGGCTGGTGCTAGAACAGCCATAGCGCGGTTACTGCTATGTCTTGCCCGTGCTAACTGATGCTGCAGCCATGCGTGGAGCGCGAATCGTCCCGTGAGGAGAAGGAGGAGGCGGGGCCGGTGCACCCACGGGCAGGGCCGGAGAAGAAGGAGGCGGAGCACCCAGTGTGGGAGAAGGAGAAGGCGGGGAAGCACTGAAGCTCCACCCCATGTCAGGCCTGTAGTATAGGTGCCAGTTAACTAAACCCATGCACGTGCAGGTTGTAGCTCAGAATGTATTAAAAATCATATGCCCCTTTGCAGGTATATATGTGTAACAGTGACTCCCAACGGATCTATGTTCCTAATTTATTAAATTCTTACTGAATAATTGTTGTCTTTATGAACCCATGAAGAGCAAAGCCCGGTGGGGAGTACATGTAACGCATTACCACGAGAAGGGGTCCCCACACCGCACTTCTTCGCTCTCTAGCTGTTCCTATGCAGAACAAGAAGAGGTGGATGACCAATGTCCCGGCTGACACGCCAGCCCCTGTGGGCAAGCCCCCTCCCCCAAAGCGGAAGGGGCGCTTTGGGGAGAAGTGTAGTTAGGATTTTGTAGACTAGATAGGTTAGAGTTACCTTATTTCGATGTCGCGGCTTGACCCACCTCCACCCATTCAGCAAGGAATATGTGCTACATGATCTCCCAACGGAGGCATGTTATAATTTTATTTGATAGTTTGTGTAGTGTCTTGGGGCATGATGCAGATGAGATTTGTAACTTCCGTGTAATTATGTTTCTAAAGAGATTAGCATAGTACTATAAACATGCCCATGCGCATGACACGCAAGTACTTACGGACTTCCACCAGACCTGGCAATAAACAAGCATTTGATGGGATGGACCCAGCGATACATAATGGCGTGCATGCATAAAAAATATACACTATGCATGGCCCAATGGGCATGCATTAAAGTAATTACCAATGATAGCCGAGTACCTCCTATCTCATCCCATGTGGCGTCAGTCACAGACGACCTGAAAATAATACAGTAGACATAACTGAAAGCTCTTGTCAAAAGATATTGGCACTGTCAATAGGTGGTAACAACAAGACCACGACAGGCCAAGGGAAAGGCCGACATGAGAGCACTGAAGCTAAACCGGCAGGCCGGGCCACAATTAACCCTCCAGCCCAAAGTGCCACTGCATCATGTAAGACAAGCCTGAGATATGGACCAAGTCTCCCCCCACAAGAAATGTCCCACAGGTAACAACCACCAGCAACTCGATCACAGCTGACTGAAACGCATCCACAAAGACTGGTGTTCTAGATACGAGTAACCACTTTCACGCCCATGAGGGTCGGGACGGCACTCCGACTGATAGTGTAGAGCCACCGGCCACACTCGCCCAGAAAGCGTCCTGCCTGCCCATACGTGTTCTGGGTAGACCGCCCAAATCGATTGCCGTCGCGCATGCACGTTGTCCGTGCCTCCTCAACCAGGTGCGACCCTCTTCCACGCAGCAGCCGCAACGTGCAGGGCTCCTGCAACCGCTCTTTAAGGACGTTGGTAGCCGCTGGGTGCGTCAACAAGACGGCGCCGGCGAGAACCACGGGATCAAGTGTAGGCATGGACTCCAGCAAAGTTGCCCACCCTGCACGATCCCAATAGTCCCTAGTATGCCCCGCGGACTCCCACCCCTCTCCCCAAGCCTGGCAGCTGGTGAAGACCACAATGCTGTACAGACCCCACATGATCGGCGACTGCCATACGTGGTTCCACTCTGCCACGAGCTGCCTCTCCATTTCCTCTGGGGGCAGCAGGTCGTGGCCGCGCCTTTCGTCTTCATGTTGCCGCCACTGGGCAACGTATTCCATGCTCCACTGACTGCCCAGGTCTGCGGGAATGTCGCGAAGCGAGAACAAGTTCCCCAGGCAGGTGGGAGGCTGCCGGCGCAGACGCGACTTCACATCCGACATGAGCTTGCGAAATGTGGTGCCGTATGCCTCCAGGGTGGATGCAGACAGCTCCAACGTGATGCTGTTATTCCTGATGGGATTAGCCCGGGTGGGATCGAATAAGGTGCCAGTGATGAGCATGCGCGTAGGTGCTGCGATGTCGTCAATAGGGCCGTACTCTTCCTCCAAATGCTCCGCCTCCCTCCAATGAATACCGGTCTTGATCTGCCACTTGTGCTGCTGCACTATCAAACGCACTTCTTTGCTCATTACGCTGACCCTCGCGCGTTCCAGGGGGCCGAGTAGGTCAACAATGCACCCGAGGATTCCGGGCTCCATATCTTGGCCGAACCATGCCGGCTCATCAGGCCTGTGCTGGTCAGCAACCCTCATGCGGTGTAATCGTCCGGCAATGCTCTTCTGCGATAAGGACAGATTCTCGGTTACCGTTGCCAAATCGCAATGGGTCCGCAAAAATTCTTCGACTACCGCCGGCAACGACTCCGTCGAATACAGTGTCCCTCCCGACCGGAATGACTCCTCCGAGTCGGAGGGATAGGATCCCGTATCCGCCGAGCTCATGGGGGACCGCTCCCCTGTATCATTCGACATGTCCGCTAATGCAAAGGCTGCCGCCTGCACCTGAGATGTCTGCGGGAGTGTTCACGCCGCGATACAGTTAGTTAGTCACTATGCGAGGAAAAATGGACTCGTAAAAGTTATGTCGTCGTTCGACTTGAGAACCGGGTGGTGAGATTTGCGGGAAGCCTGTTGTAGTAGTTGTTGTTGTATGTCCACGCCGCACATGGGCAGCAGAGATTTGTGTGGGAAGGAGGGTGCATGGTGATATTCTGCCACACCTAATGTGCAATGATGCACGCGGTTTAGTGCAATAGCGGGTCGACAGCGGGTCGCTGCATTCCTGCCGTGGGAAGGAGGAGGTGGTACACAAATACCGTACAGGTGGTACACAACTGCAGCCAGCACAACAGCGAGTCGCTGCGTACCTGCCGTGGGAAGGAGCGGGGTGGTACACAAATACCGTACAGGTGGTACACAACTGCAGCCAGGACAACAGCGGGTCGCTGCGTACCTGCCGTGGGAAGGAGCGGGGTGGTACACAAAAACCGTACAGGTGGTACACAACTGCAGCCAGGACAACAGCGAGTCGCTGCGTACCTGCCGTGGGAAGGAGGGGGTGGTACACAAATACCGTACAGGTGGTACACAACTGCAGCCAGCACAACAGCGAGTCGCTGCGTACCTGCCGTGGGAAGGAGGGGGGTGCTACACAAATATCCGACCTATATATTAGCAATAGCCGCCGCCTATCAAACAGGTCCTATTCATCACGCGCGTCAACGCCCCGTCATCGCCCCGTCATCGCCCGGCCGAGGGCCTTAACCTGTTAACTCTTTATTCGGAGTAATAGTCAACGACCTATACTACCAATAGCTACCGCATATAAAACATGGGTTTTTCATCGGGCCCGTCGAGGGCGATGACGGTGACGGTCGTCACCGTCATCGCCCTCGACGGGCCAACATCTAAACTCTTCTCTTAATCAACAAAGTATATTACCAATAGCCGCTGCCTATCAAACAGGTCCTATTCATCACGAGCGTCAACGCCCCGTCATCGCCCCGTCATCGCCCTGCCGAGGGCCAACCTCTTAACTCTTTATTCGGAGTAATAAAAAACGGCCTATATTGTGAATAGCTGCCGCCTATCAACCAGGTACTTTTCATCACGCCCGTCGAGGGCGATGACGGTGACGGCCGTCACCGTCATCGCCCAGCCGGCATTGCCATACAAGAAGAAGCTCTCGATCCTAGGTATAGACTACCTCGTGTATCATCGTAATTCACGGACATCGAGATCATTCATACCTACCTACGATGGCCAGCTGCAAAAGAAAAATGTCGACCAACAGACAGGACCTGTCGCCGGGAACCCTGTCGGCATTAAGGGCGAGACAGGCTTTTAATTCACGGACTTACAGACTGCGTACATGCACCGCTTTGCATAGGGTGTCGCGTGTGTTGAACGCCGCGGACTCGCACGCTCGCAGGGACGTTGAGCTGCAAACCAATGCACCGTCGGATTGGAGCATTGCATTGCAGCGGCTGACGAATTATGATCAAAAGGTTTCTCACAGCGCTAGCAAGTTGACGCATGTCATCGCAGTGAAATTGTCAGGTGACCGGATAGGAAAAGGTGCTCATGGCACGTTATACGCTATCCCTGCTAGCTCGAGTGCACCAGGTGGCGAGGCTACGCTAGTGGTAAAGCTGGCAAGCCTTCGACGAGACACGCTGCTGGTGAACTACCAGGAGGCTGTTATAACCGCCGTTGTGGCAGTGGCCAAGGAGGCCGGTTTCATGTCTATAGCTGGCCCGCAGGTCTGCCCTGCAGTAGAAGGGCTCTGGTCCACGTGCGGTGAAGTAGGTGGTATTGTCATGGAGAGAATGAGTGGTGACTTGCATGCTGCCCGTGATGCCCCGGAAAATCAGCGTGTTTTCGAAGTTTGCTCACCCAGCGTCCTTGCAGACTGTGCAAAGGCATTGGCTGGCTTGCACGCCGTTAACATTATACACAATGACGTCAAGCTCGATAATTTTCTCTACACCATGGCGCCAGGAAGTGCACATCCGATAATCCGTATTGCAGATCTCGGCCTGGCGACAAGAGGGGGGAACGGATTTTCACGCATCAGGCTGGTAAGGATCGTCAGCCTCGGTGGCATCCCGCAACAGTGGACCAGCCCGGCATGACAGGAGGGGTGGTGACAGCGCAGCGAGACCATGATGTGTACTCCTTCCTTGTAATGGTGGTATCCTTGTTTCGGCATAAGGGCCGCGCTCTCTTCGTGAATTCTGTGGATTCAGGGCTATTTAACTTGTGTCACAATGTCTATTACCACACCAAAAGGTTGGGCCCCCTTGCTTTCCCGGTACCCACGATGTCTGAAGTGGAGGAGTTGTTTCGCAATGCTCGGCCTTTTGTTTCCAGGCCTTGCCCAGAGAACGCTCCAGGGACACCACGGAACACGGTGCCCCTCCCGCGTGTCAGGGGTTAGGACATGTAGGATACCGTGACAGCAGCTTTGTCGACTTGGATCCATGATCTAACATCGTGGTTGCCTTGGTTTACTTATCGGTGATTACTGATGCCTGTTGTACACACGGTGCACATGTCTTATTAATTAACTTATTAAGTACTAAATTATTATCACGTCTTTTGATTGAGTTAGCCAGCTTTTGCCCATGCACACACATGTCCACATTAATTAATTATATAATTAAACTCGTGCTGCCACTGGGGAGTCACGGAGCATTAACCCGGATGGATGGATGGAGGGAGGGAGGGAGGGAGGGTTTAGGGTGGAGGGAGGGAGGGAGGTAGGGAGGGAGGGAGGGTTTAGGGTGGATGGATGGAGGGAGGGAGGGAGGGAGGGAGGAGGGAGGGAGGGAGGGAGGGAGGGAGGGAGGGAGGGAGGGAGGGAGGGAGGGAGGGAGGGAGGGAGGGAGGGAGGAGGGAGGGAGGGAGGGAGGGAGGGAGGGAGGGAGGGAGGGAGGGAGGGAGGGAGGGAGGGAGGGAGGGAGGGAGGGAGGGAGGGGTGCACGCAATCCTACCGGTCAAAGCTATCTACAAAATCAGTTCTATGTTCTCTTTGTGATGGTCGCGACCCTAGGGGTCTTCGTTGGCATGCCGCCCTCGTTTGAAAACACGTTCCTTCCCCACTGCATGGGGCTTGTTGGCCTCTATGACCTGCACAGTCACGTGTCTATTAATTAATCAATAAATTCATGATCATGGGCCCACGTGGCCATGTCCATCATCTTTCTCCAAATCACTTAAAGAGGACTAGCCCCCCCATGCATGTCCTCTGCACATGCGGAGACGCCAATTCATCAGTTTAAATTTTGTATTCAACTCGTGACACGCCAATTAATTAATAAGCTAGTTAAGGAATTAATTAATTTTGTGCACATTAATTAATTAATTAATAGACACGTGCTCCGTGACTCCGCGACGCGAGCACGAGCTTATTTAATTAATTTTAATTTGCTGCTGGAATACATTAATGAATTATATATAATTAAACTCGTGCTCGCGTCGCGGAGTCACGGAGCATTAACCCCGATGGATGGATGCATGGATGGATGGATGGATGGATGGATGGATGGATGGATGGATGGATGGATGGATGGATGGATGGATGGATGGATGGATGGATGGATGGATGGATGGATGGATGGATGGATGGATGGATGGATGGATGGATGGATGGATGGATGGATGGATGGATGGATGGATGGATGGATGGATGGATGGATGGATGGATGGATGGATGGATGGATGGATGGATGGATGGATGGATGGATGGATGGATGGATGGATGGATGGATGGATGGATGGATGGATGGATGGATGGATGGATGGATGGATGGATGGATGGATGGATGGATGGATGGATGGATGGATGGATGGATGGATGGATGGATGGATGGATGGATGGATGGATGGATGGATGGATGGATGGATGGATGGATGGATGGATGGATGGATGGATGGATGGATGGATGGATGGATGGATGGATGGATGGATGGATGGATGGATGGATGGATGGATGGATGGATGGATGGATGGATGGATGGATGGATGGATGGATGGATGGATGGATGGATGGATGGATGGATGGATGGCCGGATGGATGGATGGATGGATGGATGGATGGATGGATGGATGGATGGATGGATGGATGGATGGATGGATGGATGGATATGGATGGATGGATGGATGGATGGATGGATGGATGGATGGATATGGATGGATGGATGGATGGATGGATGGATGGATGGATGGATGGATGGATGGATGGATGGATGGATGGATGGATGGATGGATGGATGGATGGATGGATGGATGGATGGATGGATGGATGGATGGATGGATGGGGACACGCAAGGGATGGATGGATGGATGGATGGGGACACGCAAGGGATGGATGGATGGATGGATGGGGACACGCAATCCTACCGGTCAAAGCTATCTACAACATGAAGCCAACACTGTTGTATCTAAGCTCTCTACCCTAGGGGTCCTGTCTAGCGTGCTTCCTGGAATACATGGAGGTGCGTGTGCACTTGTGCACCCAGATCGAGTAGGTGTCAGTTTACACCCAACACCAACAGCGCGTATCCCATAATGTAGTAAAAACCCTATTAACTGGGACATGGACGCATGGTGATCCAACGCCATATTTGAAGTGAGACAACTAATATGCCCCTAGTCAGCTGCACATGTGTTACATGATTTCATGTTATTAATTCCTATATTTGTAACACGTACCTTTCGAACATAACAAATTAATTCATGGAATAGTATCGTGTGGCCGTTGTGGGGTCGCGGACAACTTCTTTTCCCCAACAAAGATAGTGGATGTCTCCCCAAGACGGTGCTATGTACATGTAGGTCCACTACTATATAGCCTAACAACAGCGGCCCAGACTTAATTAGTAACTCGCTCCTGCTGGGGCCCTCGTGGAGCAAAATAACCCTAAGAATTATAGTTGTCTCACTTAATATAATGCTAGCTACCATGATATCCTTGATGGCTATACACAACAACAGGGGAACTGATACACCCGTCCTTCTTTCAGTATAAAGGATCTAGTCAGGTCACAGGTGCCATCTGAAATGCTCAGTAGCACCGCCTGGCATCTATACAGTGTGGGTGCAATGCATTTAAAACAGTCCCAAGGTCAGCAGATGCATAGGGGATGCAATCACACCAGGCTGTCTCCTTGACACCATGCAGGGTCATCCTTACCCTGGGTAGTAAAACATATTATCATAGGCGTGGAGCCTTCTTGACAAAGCTGCATGGGCATTAATGCAATGTGGGCAACAAGTGTGCTCGATCCATGTGGGCCTTGTTCATCATGCATTCGTCCAGGAATACATCTCTCACTCCATACATGTGTCCAGGATTCAAGTTTTGGACCAATGCTCCTGTCAGGCCATGACAGGATGAAACTGGAGCTGCAGCTATTGAGACAAAGCCGGGAACCCCAGGATACATGCGTGCATGGTGAACACCTAAAGAGGGTGTGCCTCAGCCACAATATACATGCAGGCTAGCGTGTCCTTGGCCCTGTCGCCAATTGCACCTTCCAAGGGCACGGTGTTCCTGGGGTGAACAAAACTGTCCACTTCACGCCACGCCGCGGCCCTGCCAGCGCGCCGTAGGAGCTGCCAGTGCTTCTCCTGTTTATACACGAGGACGGCGCAGAGCCACGCAGTCACCTCGTACCTTTTACGCTCTTCGCCCCCCACCGTGATGCGTACCACGATCTCTTCCGGCAGTTGGTGCGCAGTCTTTGCCGGCAGTCTCTCCATGAAGAAGTCGTAGACCGGGATCATGGTCGGGACAGTCTTGAAGACTCGTACAGAGCGTTCATGGAAACCCGCGCACCCAGGGGTGCACAACGTCTTACCGTTGGTGCCGCACCCTTGGGTCAGCGCCATCTGGATGGCCTCGGCGATGGAGTGTCCAGCATTGCGTCGCGATGGCGTGCACTTCATAGCGCAGTCGATAGGAAGCTTCACGAGCAGCTCCTCCGTGGGGCGACATGTGTGGCCTACTTCGCGGAGGTCGCACCCCTGCAGATGCCACATCACAGTCCTCAAGCAGCTGCCAGCACCCAGGAATTTGCCCACCGGCACCTGCGCTGCATCAGCGCATCCTTTGTGCACCCTCTTCTGCCACCGCTCGTAATTCTTGCGCGGCTCTGTATCGATAGCGATAAACCACCGGATGATGCACGTGCCCAGCTCGCATCGCTGCATGGGGGTCATGGGCGCGACCCCTCGCTCGACCCGTGAGAAGCTGTGCTAGCCCGACCCCGCCACCAGACACCACCGCAGCTCCCGCGTTGGCAAACTCGATGGCAGCGTCTGGGGCACAGCTGTTATCCCCCCATTTCCCCGTGTGCTCCCGGCCAGCCTTCACCCTGTGCTCACCGTGCTTTCTCAACAGTTCCGCACTCTCCGTGCAGTGCCTGCAGTCCTCGTCGGGACCAGGACACTCAGGGGGAAATGCCGGGTCAGTGGTGCGATCGATCTCCACCGGGCTGGCAGTCCCTGCATCATCATCATCATCATCCCCAGCAAGGTCGACGGGAAGATCAGCGCAGTCTCCCGCCTTCACCCCCGCTGCCTTCTCACTCGACTGTGGCCCTGGCGGCTTCCCCACCGTCCCCTCTGCCGCCGCACTCGCCTGAGGATCGACCACCACCAGTACCTTCATCGCCGCCTCCGCTCTCTGCCTCGCACCACGCTTCCCCTTCTGCAGCGCCTCCGCCTTCCCCCCCGTCTCCCCCTCCGCCGCCATCCTCTCTGGAACTCTCTCGTCCCCCCCCGTACCCGCCGCCTCCGCCTTGCCCCCCGTCCCCACCTCAACACCCCTCGAGTCTGGATCTCCGTCCTTCCCCCCCGTGTTCGACGTCTCCGCAGCCTGCTGTGCAGCCCGCCTCCTCCTCGTCTGCGGCCCTGGCGACGCCACTACCACCTTCCTCTTCTTCTTTTTTGGCTTCCCAATGACGCTGACGCTAGGCTCCTCATCGGTGGAGGACAACTCAACCACCACCGCCGCCCCCCCCGTCCCCGCTTCCTCAGCCTCCGCCTCCGCCCCCGGCCCCACCTCCGCATGCCTCGAGTCTGGATCTCCCTCCTCCACCCCCCTCCCCGCCGCCTCCGCCTTCCCCCCCGTGTCACCCTCCGCCGCCATCGTCTCTGGATCTCCCTCCCCCACCCCCCTCCCCGCCGCCTCCGCCTTCCCCCCCGTGTCCCCCTCCGCCGCCATCGTCTCGCGAACTCCCTCCTCCACCCCCCTCCCCGCCGCCTCCGCCTTCCCCCCGTGTCCCCCTCCGCCGCCATCGTCTCGCGAACTCCCTCCCCCACCCCCCTCCCCGCCGCCTCCGCCTTCCCCCCCGTGTCCCCCTCCGCCGCCATCGTCTCGCGAACTCCCTCCTCCACCCCCCTCCCCGCCGCCTCCGCCTTCCCCCCCGTGTCCCCCTCCGCCGCCATCGTCTCGCGAACTCCCTCCCCCACCCCCCTCCCCGCCGCCTCCGCCTTCCCCCCCGTGTCCCCCTCCGCCGCCATCGTCTCGCGAACTCCCTCCTCCACCCCCCTCCCCGCCGCCTCCGCCTTCCCCCCCGTGTCCCCCTCCGCCGCCATCGTCTCGCGAACTCCCTCCCCCACCCCCTCCCCGCCGCCTCCGCCTTCCCCCCGTGTCCCCCTCCGCCGCCATCGTCTCGCGAACTCCCTCCTCCACCCCCCTCCCCGCCGCCTCCGCCTTCCCCCCCGTGTCCCCCTCCGCCGCCATCGTCTCTGGATCTCCCTCCTCCACCCCCCTCCCCGCCACCTCCGCCTCCGCCCCCGGCCTCTGTGCCGCCCTCCCCGGCTGCCCTGTGGCCTGCTTCTTCGGCAGTCTCCCTTCCGTTGCCAGGCCCTCGCGGGGCTGCCCTGTGGCCCGCTTCTTCGGCAGTCTCCCTGCCGTTGCCAGGCCCTCGCGGAGCGGCCCTGTGGCCTGCTTCTTCGGCAGTCTCCCTTCCGTTGCCAGGCCCTCGCGGAGCGGCCCAGTGGTCGCATGTCCTGGCTGCCCAAGTGGAGCCGTTACTCCATGCATGTGGATGCCTCCCAGCTGCATGTTCCCACAGAATAAAGTAAAACAAGGAGTCTAGGGGAAAGGTGTAAGGCCCCCGGCAAAAAGGATGCGTATTCTCTTCCATTACACCCATCCATGCATGCCAGCACCCCATTACACCCATCCATGCATGCCAGCACCCCATTACACCCATCCACACATGCCAGCACCCCATTACACCCATCCACACATGCCAGCACCCCATTACACCCATCCATGCATGCCAGCACCCCATTACACCCATCCACGCATGCCAGCACCCCATTACACCCATCCACGCATGCCAGCACCCCATTACACCCATCCATGCATGCCAGCACCCCATTACACCCATCCATGCATGCCAGCACCCCATTACACCCATCCACGCATGCCAGCACCCCATTACACCCATCCATGCATGCCAGCACCCCATTACACCCATCCATGCATGCCAGCACCCCATTACACTAGGAACTCGGGGGTGGTAAATTTACCACTTTTTATCACTTTTTACCACCTTTTTACCACCTCGAGGTGGTAAAAGAGGTCTAAGGGTGGTAAAAAGTGATAAAAAGTGATAAAAAGTGATAAAAAGTGATAAAAAGTGGTAAAAAAGTGGGTATATTTTACCACTTTTTACCACTTTGTGGTAAAAAGTGGTAAAGTGGTGGTAAAAGGCTTGTGCAAGTGGTAAAAAGTGATAAAAAGTGGTAAAACCGAAGAAGTGATAAAAAGTGGTAAAAAATACCACATGAGCATGCACACAAGTGGTAAAAACACAAGTGCTAAACCGACAAAAATGTCAGGCGTAAAACGACAAGAAAAGCATCTTTATTCATTCAATCATCAAAATATTGGCATGGTTGTCAGGTGAACCTGCTACATATGGTGTTTGTCAACCGTAGGAGACTTCTTGCGCCTGCGCCTGCCCCAACAGTATACCACGAGAAAAATCATGAGCTTTATTTCATTAAGTCATTAATGTGAAAAAAAACTCAGCACCACTAAGGTGCATTATAGGGTTATCATACAATATAGCCAATGTACCATCAAAGCCGCGAGCCACGAGGTAGCCATGGCTGACAGCGGAGATCATAACTTTCTCGTTTGGGCACCGAAATCGGCTGTGAACATCACAATCGCTTCGTCTTTCTAAGACGCACACGCTGATATAATTTTCCGAAGCTATTGCGCAATATGTGATGAGCAAACGCTCCTCGACACAGGCAGCCTGGCGGCTGCGCTAAGCCCTGAAAATACGTCTGCAGCTCCGGCTGCAGCCTCGCCCTCAGGTCCGGAAGGCAGTGGTGACACTAGTCGGGCACTGGTGGTCGCCCAGAGCCCTCATTTGATGCCCAGCACGTTGAACGCGTTGTGTCGGCACAGCGACCCCCCCTGCATTCAAACAAAGGCACACCGATAACCAAGAAAAGACTATGCAAATGTGTAGCCTTGTTCATTGAAATTATGGCTGGCTTACGCAAAGAGCGACTGTAAGATGACCTATACAGTGGGGCCGGAAACAGGTTGCTTGATGAGGACGTTAATCGGGCTTCGCTGGCCGGGAGTGTCTAGTGGTGAGAACCATTGCAGCGATCGCTTTCCCACCATTTACGAGGAAATAACCGCAAATGAAAAACCACTGAAACGGTCTAGCTAGTCAGTCATTACATTAGCCATATGCCATGCATGTTTCCAAACGTCCAAGAACTGCACACGGTGCAAATGCAAAAATCCGGAGGACACGACTTCATTGCTTCATATTTGTATGCAGAAGAATAAATAAGTGACATGCATTAAGGGCCCGCCTGCATAAAGGGCCTGCAGTCTGATTCGGGCCCAACGGCAGCACCGCCATAGAAGATAAGGGCCGGCAGTCTGATTCGGGCCCAACGGCAGCACCGCCATAGAAGATAAGGGCCCGCAGTCTGATGCGGGCCCCACGGCACCACCGCCATAGCAGAACTCGAAGGGGTCGTGGTGCGCGTGAAAGGTAATGTATGCCCTTTGTCGGTAGGTACCGTTGGGGTCAAATTGGGTGCCCCCAAAATCGGGCCGACGCGTCAAAAGACTGAGGCCGTCGATGAGTGCCATCGTGCGGCTTGGGTAACTTCTGTTGGAAAACTTCAGGTAAGTTAACTTAATGCAAACCACTGGTCGCCCGCGTCGGGAACCGGCCCAACGGCTCTCCCGCAAAAAATTACGCGGCATACTGCATAAGTCGTCGGATCGTTACATTTCGACGGTCAAGATTTCATGATGAGGTTTGCGTTCAATTTGCCGCAGTTTGCAACCCAGAGAAAGTAGTCGTTGGACTCGTTGCCCACGATGAAACACAAACAAGCAAGCTGTTTCCGGCCCCACCGTCTAGGTCATCTAGTCGCTCTTCACGTCAGCCGGCCATTATTTCGCATGTAAGGCTACACATTTCCATCTCCATTCATATTCATAATCCTGCACGGCTCGACAGCGCGGACAAGATAACGGCAGGCTCGAGCTACCATGGTCCGGATTCTCCCGATTTCTGACCTGCGCTGGTTGTCTCCTTGATATTGGCAAAACTCTCCGGTAAGAGGTTTTTCGCAGTTTGGCTGTTTCGAAACGTTACTTAAGTGAGATGCCTTCGGATCAGGAGACTCACACAGCCGCGACATCATGCCAAAGGTCCTATGTTCGATCCCTTGCTGGTAGCTTCTGAGCTTTCTTATTTTCTCTGTTCCGCGGAATCTCAGATTTGGGCCGCTAGCGTTTTCACGTTTGTTGCTTTCTGATCCGACGACAACGTTGTGGCTTGCTCGTGTGACATCTGGCGCATGGTGTGATTCATGTGTATGGGCTGCTTTGCCATAAGAGTGAGTGTTGGGTCTTAAATCGTATTCTACACATTTGCTGCATGGACCGTTAGGTGCTGGCGAGCTCTTCCTTGTAGAATTGTGATGTCTATGTCAAGGATCTGATATCTTTTTGTTCTCTTGCATATTGTGTCGCGGCTTGCTTGGATTCTTGCAGGCACCACGGGAATGAAATGGGAGCGGTCAGCATGATGCCCTAGCAAGCGACCAGCTTCGTTAACCACTAGCTGCCATCGTATAAGATGAAAGGCAATGACGGATGTGTCATAAAGCCATAACAGTGTTGTATAGATGATTCATTAAATGATCAATGGTTACAATTTCAGAACAGCCTCTGAATGGCTAGTATGAATCGATAGGTTCTTGACGGCTATAAACATTTATTATTTAAACATTTTAATGAAGCGATTTTGATTGCCCTGATTTGACCAGTGCTGTTGATTCACGTCCTGTTTTTTGAGATTTTTCTCACGTTTTCTCCTTTTCTCACCTTTTTTGGGTCATCTCACCCGGGCGAGAAACGTGTTTTCTCACCCATTCTCAAAGCCGAGTTCCTAGTGAGATCTATCTGCGTTTTTTCCCTCCATATTTTTTACCATTTTTACCACCGATTTTTTCACCTCCATGGTGGTAATTTTTTACCACCTGTTTTCACCCTCGTTTTTACCACCTGGTGGTATTTTTTTACCACGATGGCGGTCAGGTGGTAAAATGGAGGTGGTAAAGGCTTTTACCACCCCCTGTTTTACCACCTTTTACCACCTGTTTTACCCCTTTTTTACCACTTTTTATCACTTTTTATCACTTTTTATCACTTTTTACCACTTTTTACCACCGGGTGATATAGATTTTACCACTTTTTACCACTTATATCACCCCCGAGTTCCTAGTGTACACCCATCCATGCATGCCAGCACCCCATTACACCCATCCACGCATGCCAGCACCCCATTACACCCATCCACGCATGCCAGCACCCCATTACAACCATCCATGCATGCCAGCACCCCATTACACCCATCCATGCATGCCAGCACCCCATTACACCCATCCACGCATGCCAGCACCCCATTACCAAAGAGACAACCAGCGCAGGCCAGCACCCCATTACGCCCATCCACGCATGCCAGCACCCCATTACACCCATCCACGCATGCCAGCACCCCATTACACCCATCCATGCATGCCAGCACCCCATTACGCCCATCCACGCATGCCAGCACCCCATTACACCCATCCATGCATGCCAGCACCCCATTACAACCATCCATGCATGCCAGCACCCCATTACACCCATCCATGCATGCCAGCACCCCATTACACCCATCCACGCATGCCAGCACCCCATTACACCCATCCACGCATGCCAGCACCCCATTACACCCATCCATGCATGCCAGCACCCCATTACACCCATCCACGCATGCCAGCACCCCATTACACCCATCCATGCATGCCAGCACCCCATTACACCCACATTCTTTCCGTCCTGTTGCCCATACCATCTGGCTGTCCTCCTACTCAATTCCAATTCTCTGCCCCCCCCCCCCCCCCCTGGACACGTCTCCTTGCACATGTAACTTTGGCTTCCCCTCCCATCTGTTTGATTCTACATCTCTTCAGCATCTTGTCCGATGCCGCCCCCCTCACCCCTCTCGTGCCACAGATTCAGTGCTGAGAGAAAGCGGGTTACGCATTGAGTCATTCATGCAGTATCAGCAAAGAGGACAGCCGATATTCGCATGTGCTGTGCCTAACATTACATCCACCAGCAGGGAGAGAAAGCACAGGCCACATTTTGCTGTCACATATGAATAAGTAATCAACGCGCTGTTCCCATATGCAAATAAATATTGTCGTCAACATGTTGCATGCAACAAGCAATCACACAGTCGCCTACCTGAGCAGACAGTGCCATGTGTGCCAGCATGCGCGGCCCGAAGGAGCCCTCCCCCGCGGTAACCAACGCAGCCGCCACGTGGGGCAACGACGCCACTGCGCGGTTGCAGATCATCTGACACAACGCCGCGGCGTCCAGGACAAGTGCATCCCCCGGTGTTCCCGACAACCCTTCTCCAGGTACAGCTGCCGCCTGCGAGCACGCACCCACTGGGTCCTGCATCTCCTTCAGACACTTGCCGCTCCAATAACGGACCGCCCGCGTTAGTTGCCTCCTCTGCACACATGTCAAGGATATGCACAAATCAGCACAGCAACGGTTTACAGCAACAACCCATGAGAAGAACAGTCCACACATGTCCAGCATTGCCGTTCATGCTTCCTCTAACTTCGTAGTAGTATACAAACATCCATGTACACGTGCAGCACATGAAGAAGCAAAGGGGAACTCACCGCAACCAAATACGGTGACTCCTTCCCATTCTTCTTCTTCTTCTTCTCACCGCTGACCGCCTGCGCAACCTCTTCCTCGCCCTCATCACTCTCCTCGGTCCCCTTCTTCTTCTTCTCACCGCTGACCGCCTGCGCAACCTCTTCCTCGCCCTCATCACTCTCCTCGGTCCCCGCCACCTCTCCGGGCTTCTCCATGGCCTCATTACCAGCTGTGACATGCTTACAAAAAGTAGCCCGACGGCCCTGCAATGCGTCAAGCATGTACTTTGATACCGCCAGTCTCTCCCAGTTGGATGTGCTCTGACACCCTTTGGACGCTTGATCGAATTGCTCGGGCAGCTTATACTGTTGCGCCTGCGGTGCAAGGGCAGAGACGCACAGCGAGACACACGCAGGCAACCGCTCGACAAACCCAGGACCGTTCAGTTATGATGGTCACGCGCCATCATTAGCACTGCGATCAAAGACAGTCAGTAACCATCGATGTATTGGTCGGCAGCAGATACCCCGCGACCCGACACGGTGCTTCCAACGGGACATTGTTACCCATCAGATACATATACCCGCCGATGAATCACAAGCAAGACTACAATGTGAATACTCATGAAGGAACTTACCACCACGTGGAAATTGCTGCGCGCATATTCCATCGCGGATACATACTGTTGTGACTCCCAAACGGATCGACAATCTTTAGCGGCCATTGCTACGGTTGCGTACTGCCTGCAAGGTTATTACCGTTAACGTGATCCAATAATTACCTCAGGCTCACGTGATCGGGGGGACAGATGTTGATACCTCATTACCTCTGCCTGTACTGCTGTCACTGCACTGTACAACCATGCATTTGCGTGCCACTACCTAAATACATCATACACGATGCATCTTACAATTGCCAGCATGGCACCCGATCGATCGAGTGCGTGTACCACCTGTACGGTATTTGTGTACCACCCCGCTCCTTCCCACGGCAGGTACGCAGCGACTCGCTGTGGTCCTGGCTGCAGTTGTGTACCACCTGTACGGTATTTGTGTACCACCCCGCTCCTTCCCACGGCAGGTACGCAGCGACTCGCTGTTGTGCTGGCTGCAGTTGTGTACCACCTGTACGGTATTTGTGTACCACCCCCCGCCTTCCCACGGCAGGTACGCAGCGACTCGCTGTGGTGCTGGCTGCAGTTGTGTACCACCTGTACGGTATTTGTGTACCACCCCGCTCCTTCCCACGGCAGGTACGCAGCGACTCGCTGTTGTCCTGGCTGCAGTTGTGTACCACCTGTACGGTATTTGTGTACCACCCCGCTCCTTCCCACGGCAGGTACGCAGCGACTCGCTGTTGTCCTGGCTGCAGTTGTGTACCACCTGTACGGTATTTGTGTACCACCCCCTCGATCCTTCTGGCGGCAGGCACGCAGCGACCCGCTGTTGTCCTGGCAGCTCGTAAATTAATAATGTCAATGTTGTCCTCAAGGTTGGTATAGCTGTCGCTGCACGGCGGAAGTCCTCCCGATCGATACAGCCTTTACATATTATCGGTTGCTTTTGAACCCTGTTGTTCTTTGCCGGTCTATGATGGATTCCGTAGTAATGTTGGAATCCGACTTGGCAAGTGAGCAGGAAGTCGCCAAGGCGTGCAAAGCCATGAAGAAGATGCAAGCCAAAATCATGAAGGCAAACAGGTGGCGCGACATCGACCAGAAAGCTGCTATCAAGAGGGCTGGTGGATTGCTGGCATATAGGAAGCAGCAGGCGGAAAGGCAAAAAGCAAGGCGGGAGGCGGCCAAGAAGGTTCCTGCCAAGAAAAAAACGCCCGCCGCATCGAAAGCCGAAGAGAACCACCGTGTGGGCAACCGGAAGAATGCCGGGGAAAAGGCGATTGAAAACGTGGCATTGCGTGAGAGGAACATTGCCGAAACCCCTTTACAAAAGAAGTGTGCGGCGGATATCAGGGAGAGGGGATACACTGTCATACGAGGCATCGTAAGCGAGGAAGTACGCGTGCAGATGCTGAATGCTGCGCAAGACATTCCGGATACTAAATTTGACAGAATTTTTCGGAAGTACAACGAGAACACCAAGACGTTTTCATTCCCTCCAAAGCAACGTAGCCAAGCCCTTATCGACGAAGACAGCCCGTTTGGGAAGCTCGTCGTGGGATTGGCGGTCAAGATCCTGCATGCTGCGCTGGACATGTCCTACGTGCCTAAGCCACGTGAGTTGCTGGTGCTCCGAAGCCTGGCTAACTGCAAAGAACAAGGGCCCCATTCCGATCTTACACGTGAAGTTTTGGCATGGGAGGTATACTTCCCAGTAAGTTGCATCATCGCTGTACAACCCGACACACGTTGGGTTTCGTACGACAATAGTATCCGCCATTATAGGAAGAGGGACATCTCCAAGAGGGGGGAGGGAAAAACTGAGGTGATGCTCAATCCTGGTGATGTTGTTTTATGGCATGGAGCACATGTGCATGCTGGTGCCGCGTACCAGGTGGAAAATCGCCGCATTTTTTTCAAGGGCATCAGCACGGCAAGGCGACTGGGCAACCAGGGTCTCGCAGATAGCGTTTGCCCAGTGATTGTGTAAGTAGTCCACCACCCACCCACCCACCCACCCACCATCCATCCATCCACATCCATCCATCCCACCCACCCACCCACCCACCCACCACCCACCCACCCACCCACCCACCCACCCACCCACCCACCCACCCACCCACCCACCCACCCACCCACCCACCCACCCACCCACCCACCCACCCACCCACCACCCACCCACCCACCCACCCACCCACCCACCCACCCTCCCTCCCTCCCTCCCTCCCTCCCTCCCTCCCTCCCTCCCTCCCTCCTCCCTCCCTCCCTCCCTCCCTCCCTCCCTCCCTCCCTCCCTCCCTCCCTCCCTCCCTCCCTCCCTCCCTCCCTCCCTCCATCCATCCATCCATCCATCCATCCATCCATCCATCCATCCATCCATCCATCCATCCATCCATCCATCCATCCAGCCATCTATCCATCCATCCATCCATCCATCCATCCATCCATCCATGAAGCAGAAAGGGAGCACGAGTTTAACCTTGCATGAAGTAGCCTAGGATGTCTTAAACGCCATATGCCCCTTCTCATGGATATGTGCTCCATTGACTCCCAACGGAGTGATGTTCCTCATTAATTAATTAATTAATGAATTAATTAACCTATGAATATGACGCCCCACTTGTCTCGTTGCCTTAAAAAGCCTGGCCCCAGGTTCTGATCACTGCATGGTAAGATGATCATGCCCTCGCGTTAGGTAGGGCATCCACAAAAGGTCATATCAATTGCTTAATCTCGTGCACCCATTGGCGAGCCACAGATCAGGAGCCCTCGGAGTGATGGAAAGAAACCTTAACCAAGTTATGTAATATTTGATATCCAGGTGTATCATGCAGTGTACATGGAGCATAGTTGTCTGATTTCAATTGCAAAGTCTCAGAAAATTTACTAATGGGTCGTTCCCTTACCACGTATATGAATACAGAAAAACATTTAAATAGGATGTCCCCAAAACTGGGCACACGCAAACTGGGCACGAGCATGACGAATGGGATGCTCACAACCTCAGCCCCATGGCCAACAATATAAATACAATGTCCCCAAAACTGGGCACACGCAAACTGGGCACGAGCATGACGAATGGGATGCTCATAACCTTAGCCCCATGGCCAACAATATAAATACAATGTCCCCAAAACTGGGCACACGCAAACTGGGCACGAGCATGACGAATGGGATGCTCACAACCTCAGCCCCATGGCCAACAATATAAATACAATGTCCCCAAAACTGGGCACACGCAAACTGGGCACGAGCATGACGAATGGGATGCTCATAACCTTAGCCCCATGGCCAACAATATAAATACAATGTCCCCAAAACTGGGCACACGCAAACTGGGCACGAGCATGACGAATGGGATGCTCACAACCTCAGCCCCATGGCCAACAATATAAATACAATGTCCCCAAAACTGGGCACACGCAAACTGGGCACGAGCATGACGAATGGGATGCTCACAACCTTAGCCCCATGGCCAACAATATAAATACAATGTCCCCAAAACTGGGCACACGCAAACTGGGCACGAGCATGACGAATGGGATGCTCACAACCTCAGCCCCATGGCCAACAATATAAATACAATGTCCCCAAAACTGGGCACACGCAAACTGGGCACGAGCATGACGAATGGGATGCTCACAACCTCAGCCCCATGGCCAATAATATAAATACACTGGCCTCCCTACGTTACAAAATGCCGTGATTATCTGACACGCCCATCCTGTGCAGGTCATCGTTTCCCATGCTGGTCCGTCACGCCCCCCATGTGCAGGTCACGATAGTACGCTGGGCACGCCCAATCAAACGCATCGAGCACGTAGTGGTTGTTCCCAAGGTGGTCGTGCTTCACCTGTAGGACTGGTTCTGATGTGGTGTCACCTACACGTGCCGCCACATGCTTTACTTTGCATTTGGTTTCGTAACCACGCCGCCAGCACTGATGCAACAGTCGGACCTGTGACCCCAGGTAGGACAGAGGCTGTGGATACTTCCCCGTGGCTTTCCACTGCGAGGACAGTGTCATGTCTTTGGTGAACACAGGACAGTCCGTCCAAGTTTCGTCCATGTTGAACATGGGCTTGCCCTGAACGTCCTTTGCATCCCCTGACTCAAACCAAATCGGGACAAACCACATGCTCCCCATGGCCCCCTCAGCAGGCGTCAGCATGAAGATGGTGCCAACCTCAGCAAACCAAAATTCAGCGTCCACATTGTCCGCCGCCTGGTATGCCAATGAGTCTGCTGTCGCCACTTGCCCTGCCGGGTATGCATCAGTGTGGAAGCACCTGACCTCCCCAGTCGTAATGGTCCTGGCACCGACTACTGCACTAGCATAAACCTTCACGCTGCCAGTTGCTTCATCCCAGGGTGGACAGCCCAGCGGGGCGAGAAGCTCGTCCACCGTCTGCTTGTCAGCGCCAATTTCGGCCAACGTAGGTGTTGACTTAGGGTTACGGCCGCAAGGCATGCCCCCCATGACCTGCACACACACAGCACCCATGCAAAACACACAAGTGCCGTTGTTAGCCTGGGCATATGAACGGAAATGCTGGGTCGGCCCAGCACACCAAGGAATGCCCTAGCCCTAGCGCCAGCGCAGCCATAGCAACAGCGCCCATGCGTTTCCTCACCTGCTCGATGCGCCCCAACGCGCAGCGCTCGTGTATGACCGTTGGAAAAGTCGCCCCTTCCCGCACCCACACCTCCCGCCCAGAAGGACCGCCACTCGCGCCACTACCAGTCGCGGACGCTTTGGGATACAGCTTGTTGAACATCCTGCTTTCCTGCAAGGTTTGCAGCACGCGTTCATCGAGCTGGGATGTCTCCTTAACCAGCATGGACTGCCACGCCAAGTAGCCCTGTAGTTTCTGCAGCAAGTAACGCCCCGGCTCCTTGCTGTGGCATTTGGCCATCGACTCCATGAGAGATTTCAGGAATAAGTGGTACCCCTCAAATTCATGCGGGCCCAAGGACCAGATACGACCCACATCGTCAGTCTGTGCCAAAGCATGGCGCGGTATGTGGACGTTATGGCTGGCGGCATTGTCTTGGCGTGCCATCCTCTTCTTCTTCTTCTCCGCGTTCTTCTTCTTCTCCGCGTTTTTCTTCTTTTCGTCGCCATCCGCTGCCTCAGCCATTGCCCCAGGACCCTTTCCTGCAAGGCTGCCACGCGGCCACAAGGTGCCGAAACACTCTTGAAAAGTGGCGTAGACGTTGTCAGCAGCCAAGTTGTAGATTGGAGACGTAACGGGACCAAGCATCATCTGCGCCCACTTGGCGAGGTGCATCACCATCTTGCTGATCCGCCGGGCCTTCCTTTTCTCCTTATCATCTCCCTCATTCCGCCTCCTCAGCAGCAGCATGGGAAGTGCAAAAGGCATTTGGAACAGCAGGGTCAGCAGCTCCATTCCCTTGTAATGTGGATACAAGGTAAAAGCTTTCCCCTGCGGCAGCCGGCTCCCGACGCGCGTGGGGTGTGCGCTTACCCAAGCATCCAACTCCGGGTGCTGGCGAGTGGGAATTCCATCCTCCTCGAGGTAGCGAGCCACCTGCTTACATAGACCCAACGTCAGATTGTGAAAGATATCCATCGGATACTGCCGGTAGCGGTCAAAGAATCGAAGATCCCGCCAAGGCCACAGCGGCTGATACATCACCCCGGTCTCCTTCGCCTTCTCTTTCCGTGCCGTGGCCGTCGCCATGCCCTCCATCTCCTCCAATATTTCCGCCGTTTGCTTCTCACTGCGCATGTACTCCGCCACGTCCACCGTCGCATCCGCCCAGTCGTCGTGGTGAACGTTGCAAAAGGGGCATCCCTGCAGTGGCGCACACACCCACAATGCGCCGCACACCAAGGTACGCAGAAATAAAAGAAGGGCTGATGGTTACGGTGATACCACACCAACACAGCTTCCCAATGAATCAAGGTCACATGGGCAGCACCCCGAACCAAGCTACGTGACAACATCACTCACTTTGTCGCCGGTGCAACCCTTGTGCCCCATCGCGCCGTTGCGGGCGGCCGAATCCATCACGTTCAGGTTCGCGACACGGATTTCCCAAAGCTCACTTGGCGTTTTGGGAAACTTCACACGCATGGGCACGCCCTCTGCCATCGCATCCATGTCCTCCACAAGACACTCAAGGACTGCCTCTCGTGGCACATGTGTATCTCTCACGGTGATGGGGAAGATCATGTCTCTTGACTTGTTGTCGGCGCGCTCGATGTTCAGAACAGTGAACAAATGCGCTTCCAGCGTCCCATGCCGATGGAGATACTCCTCAAATGAGTCATCCCACAACGCCACTACCAAATATAGGATGGGTAGACCAGACTTAGAAGGGCGGTAACAGCGGAATTCGGCTTCCCATCTAGAGAATCTCAGCCTCTTGTACCGAGGCTTGTCCGGGGACAGGTTGTACGACCTGCGCATGAAGAACACTCGCCCGCCCTCTCGGTCAGCCTCGGCAAATTTCCTCCACTTACGGACGCCAACCACGTCAATGTGACCCCCGTAGTTCAGTAAAGAGATCTCCTGCTCATGCTTCGTCCAGAAGACCTCACTGACACGATCGGCATCCCGCGGTACGGTCCCCCCCGGACAATCCCTTGCGCGGTAGAAGAACCTGCAGGCATCATGACGGCGGGCAAATTATATAGGTTGTCATCAATATACAATACTAGATCCATCCAAGCGTGCTGGACGTGCACACGTCAATATCCTCCCACCAAATGTAGTGCACTCTGTGTAATCCTGCGCAGGCGTGGTCTCAATTTAGGATGCCGAGGATGCCGAGGAGTGGCTAACCTCGGGAAAATAGTGTTCGGAACTTTGCGCTCATGCAGGACCAAAAAGGCTACGACATTATTTGGTCTCTAAACACACCACATTGCTGCATAAACACTGTCATCATACTTGATATATGGTGCAAACATTGCACTTCCCACAACCCAGTTTAATAACCATGCTTGCACTGGCCCGGATGCATGCCCATTACGGCAGTTTATAGTGGTCAACTGGTACCAACCAACAAGGGAGCCCGGACAACACCAATCTGTTTTCAGCAGAATGCAATTAACTCAGCATGTGCAATCCCAAGGGCATATCATGATGAGTGTACATCGACACAAAAGCACCATCCGTGCCACTTACCGGACTTTCGCCCATGGCTCACGAGTCCCGTCAGCGTTTACTTGCATGAAGACAGCGCGGACAAGGCAAAGTTCTTCTCGCTTTCGCTGCCCCTTGTTGTTGTCCATTAACACCATGATGGTGTCCCCAATGCGGACGACACTCTGCCGCTTCTCACTGGAACTTGCTGCCAAGGCGGGAAGCTGCACCTCCTGTTGTTGAACTGTTGGATGGGTGTTGTAAAACTGGGTCTGATTGAAAGTCCACACACGCCGATCCTCATTCATCTCGTGTTCTAGTAACAGTTTCCCCGTGAACGACTCATTCTGCAGCAGAGCGGATAGCGTTGACTGTATGCTGATGTAAGTGAACTTGACTGCCTCACGCAAAGGATCGCCCTCTGCCTCCGCTGGGACCCAATTCACAGTCAGTGCGTCCGCAAGGGGCAGGCCCTTCTCCAATGACCGTCTCCTAGCCACGCCGAACTCCCCGTGGCTGGTCACACTGTATTGTGGGTGCTTCGCCAGTTCCTGAAACGCTTCGATGCACTTATCAGGAAGACCAAACTCCGTGGCTATGCAGAAAAGCGAAGCCTGTGTAAAATCGGCGTTCCCAGACAACGGCTTAGACCATGCCCATGGGTTTCTTGATGCACGGCCGGCGCCGGCCTCAACATCACCAGCCGTTCCTCCCCCACCGTCTGTCGTAAGCCCCTCCTCCGCCATCGCCCCCCCTGCCCCACCGTCTGCCGTAAACTCCTCCTCCGCCATCGCCCCCCATTCCTCCTCCATTGAGTCATCAGGGCGCGGCTCAGCAGGCTCTACGCCTTCCATGCCCGCCGCATCGGGCTCAGGCTCCGGCGACCGTGTATCCACTGCAGCCACTTCAACAGCTTCGGCGGTCTTCAACAGCTGTTCACCTTGCGGGCATTCCTGGCGTGGCTCACCAAACAGCCTTCGCCGTTTGGCTCGGTCGTTCCCGCCGCTGGGAACGGACCAGGAGGCACCGACATCGGGGCGCGCGACGAGCGGTTGTGGAACGATATCGTGGAACGCGAAGGGATGTCCCTGACGACGAGAACGTTCAATGGCCTCACCCACGAACGATTTTTGGGGGACTTGTAATAATTTGCCTGATCTGCCCTCGATCGACGAGAAAACACCCAGCTCATTTGCTTGTCAGGCTGACAATTCCGTGCGCATCGTTGCCATGCAGTGTCGGCCCATTAATATTGTATACACCTCCAGTTGCAACAAACGCCATGGACGTACAGCAATTACAACACGAGGCTTATACCAATACCTAACTAAACCGAAGGTGGTACACAACTGCAGCCAGGACAACAGCGAGTCGCTGCGTACCTGCCGTGGGAAGGAGCTAAGTGGTACACAAATACCGTACAGGTGGTACACAACTGCAGCCAGGTCGACAGCGGGTCGCTGCGTACCTGCCGTGGGAAAGAGGGGGGTGGTACACAAATACCGTACAGGTGGTACACAACTGCAGCCAGGACAACAGCGGGTCGCTGCGTACCTGCCGTGGGAAAGAGGGGGGTGGTACACAAATACCGTACAGGTGGTACACAACTGCAGCCAGGACAACAGCGAGTCGCTGCGTACCTGCCGTGGGAAAGAGGGGGGTGGTACACAAATACCGTACAGGTGGTACACAACTGCAGCCAGCACAACAGCGAGTCGCTGCGTACCTGCCGTGGGAAGGAGGGGGGTGGTACACAACTGCCGCCAGTATAACAGCGGGTTGCCGCGTTATAGGGTGACCTGACAGCGATGCCGCAAGAACGTGTACCGTGCGATGTTTGGTTTGCCCCTGACCACTGGGGTTGTAGCCGTCGGATGGCTGCAACCACGTGTGTACGCGAAATTTGACAGTGCACCAGGAGTGCACGCGAAATTTGAAAGTGCGCATTCACGTCTTCACCACCGTAGGTGACTCCAGTTAACGTTTACGCGCAGCTCATCAGTTTCTATGGCGCCCAAGCTCAAGAAGAAGGCCATGAGGTCGCGGGAGGAGGAGGACATGGGCCGGCGGCGCAAGAAAACCCGCACCTTGATTTCCTCCGGATCCGAATCCGAATCCGATTCCTCTTCCTCGTCGTCCTCCGGCGAGGACGACGATATTGGCCCGGAGGCACCGGCCACCACCGGCAGGAACTTGCAAATCGCGGCCAACAGGGCGGAGGAGGGCCTCAGGCAGGAGGTGGCGGCGCTGAAAACAGACGTCGCCAATCTCATGACGCGGCTGGGCACCAAACTGCCCAACAATTTCGTGGGTTGCACATTACGCATTATATAGCGTTCTTTGCTGAACTTTTTTGCTTTACACAATTCATTATTCCACATTTCTAACTTCGCACTTTCTCTATCTTGCACATTGCAATTTTGCAGAAGACACTCCCAGCTTTTTCGGCAGCTGTCGAACACCTCTCCAGGCATTGCCTGAGCATTCGCCCTGACGTCGGGCAAGCCGTTCAGCTGGACCAGGAGCGGTCCGTCAGGGAGATGGGTCTGCGTGGCGCGATCGCCATGTTCTTCCAGGAGGCGGGGATCGTGAGAAGCCCCGCCGACTCGGTTCCTGCGGAGGATTACACGCAAGTCCGGGGTGCGCTGGTCAAGCGCCTGGCCAACCACCGGTCCAACTTGTTCAAGTTTGGCCTCACGCGTGTGTTTGACGACTACATGCCGTGGTTGGTGGGGACGGCCACCACCGATCGCATCAAGAACTACGCCGACCTTCCAGGATGGCTGAAGGAGGACTTCTGTCGCGTGGTACTTTTGCACTATCTCAAGATGTCGGGATACTTCACGGTGCAGGTAAGCAGCCTTTTATTCTCCTTCTTATACCTGTTTCGTGGCATGCGCTTACTTTCTTTAACACATTGGTACATAGGCCCATACTGCATGTCACTACATTAAGTTTTTGTATGCCAACAATGACTTATATTGTTTGTTCAATGCATGCACGGTTAAAATGAATGTACTTGCCGTGTGACACCACAAGCAGGAGGTGCGGGACAAGCGGCCTGAGCTGTGGGAAGATTGGGAAGACATCGCCTCCAAGTGCTGGGACAAGAAGAAGGTGCGCAAGGCCGCTGAGGCATCAGGCATCGTGATGCGGAATGGGCCAAGGCGCGAGTGGGACGAGGTGGACCAATGTTTCAAGGATGTGTCGAGGACGCGTGCTTCAGCCCGGCATGTGCCAACGCGTGTCATGTTCGACAACATAAACAACCCGTGGCCGTACTCTGAACCAAGCACATCCTCGCGCACCCGCGCAAGCATCGGCGCCTCGAGCGGACCAAGCGAGCGCACATCAGCACCTGCCGAGGAGACCACACCCAGCGGCGCCGCGAGCGGGGATGTCACGCACTCGGCACCGGGCCAGCCCTAGTTAGCACCTTTGTAGAAGACCCCACCCATCGGTGCCTCGAGCGAGGTTGTCACGCAATCCAATGGATGATAACAAAGCCAATAAGTATTTAAGGATGTCATCAGCCGACTTGGTTATCTGATCATGTCTTGTGCTACCATGGTCCGGATTCTCCCGATTTCTGGCCTGCGATGGTTGTCTCCTTGATGTCTTGTGTTAGAGTTTCAATGTATTATAAATGCGACAAGGACATCGGCTGAAATGTGAGAATGAAGACATATTGGTGAATTGAAGTGAATGCGACTTTGTTTTATGCTTAAATATGAAATAATAAACTCTTTTAGGCTCATTTCATGAAACTGGACATTGCACAAATTAAAAACAAAATATATACTACACAACTACATCTTAAGTTACAACTTGCACGTAGTTTACCAACTCGTAAATTACTCCCTCGTAAATTACTACCTCGTACATTACTACCTCGTACATTACTACCTCGTAGAGTACTACGTCGTAAATTACTACAGCGTAAACTACTACCTCGTAAACTACTACCTCGGGAGTTACTACGTCGTAAATTACTACCTCGTAAATTACTACGTCGTAAATTACTACCTCGTAAATTACTACCTCGTAAATTACTACCTCGTAAATTACTACGTCGTAAATTACTACCTCGTAAATTACTACCTCGTAAATTACTACCTCGTAAATTACTACCTCGTAAATTACTACCTCGTAAATTACTACCTCGTAAATTACTACCTCGTAAATTACTACCTCGTAAATTACTACCTCGTAAATTACTACGTCGTAAATTACTACGTCGGATCTCATCTCGGATCTAGTTCGTAACTTACGCGACAGATTACGATGTAGTATCTAAACTGTAAGAGTAGTCTTGACGGTAAATTACCACCTCGTAATTTACGCCTCGGATGCTTTTTACCACCCTCGGACGAAAAGTATAGTGCCCTCTCCCTCTCCCTCTCCCTCTCCCTCTCCCTCTCCCTCTCCCTCTCCCTCTCCCTCTCCCTCTCCCTCTCCCTCTCCCTCTCCCTCTCCCTCTCCCTCTCCCTCTCCCTCTCCTCCTCTCTCCCTCTCCCTCTCCTCTCCCTCTCCCTCTCCTCTCCCTCTCCCTCTCCCTCTCCCTCTCCCTCTCCCTCTCCCTCTCCCTCTCCCTCTCCTCTCCCTCTCCCTCTCCCTCTCCCTCTCCCCTCTCCTCTCCCTCTCCCTCTCCCTCTCCCTCTCCCTCTCCCTCTCCCTCTCCCTCTCCCTCTCCCTCTCCCTCTCCCTCTCCCTCTCCCTCTCCCTCCCTCTCTCCTCCCTCCCCTCCCTCCTCCCCTCCCCCTCCCCCTCCCCTCCCCCCTCCCCCCTCCCCTCCCCCTCCCCCTCCCTCTCTCTCT
>RPFO01000815.1:0-46375 GCA_009746045.1 Mesostigma viride | reverse complement strand
GAGGGAGGGGGAGGGAGGGAGGGAGGGAGGGAGGGAGGAGGAGGGAGGGAGGGAGGGAGGGAGGGAGGGAGGGAGGAGGAGGGAGGAGGAGGAGGAGGGAGGGAGGGAGGGAGGGAGGAGGAGGGAGGGAGGGAGGGAGAGGGAGAGGGAGAGGGAGAGGGAGAGGAGGGGAGGAGAGGAGAGGGAGAGGGAGAGGGAGAGGGAGAGGGAGAGGAGAGGGAGAGGAGAGGGAAGGAGAGGGAGAGGGAGGGGAGAGGGAGAGGGAGAGGGAGAGGAGAGGAAGGGAGAGGAGAGAGGAGAGGGAGAGGGAGAGGGAGAGGGAGAGGAGAGGAGAGGGAGAGGGAGAGGAGAGGGAGAGGGAGAGGGAGAGGGAGAGGGAGAGGAGAGGGAGAGGGAGAGGGAGAGGGAGAGGGAGAGGAGAGGAGAGAGGGAGAGGGAGAGAGGGAGAGGGAGAGGGAGAGGGAGAGGGAGAGGGAGAGGGAGAGGGGAGAGAGGAGAGGGAGAGGGAGAGGAGAAGGAGGGAGAGGAGAGGGAGAGGGAGAGGGAGAGGAGAGGAGAGAGAGGGAGAGGGAGAGGGAGAGGGAGAGGGAGAGAGGGAGAGGAGAGGGAGAGGGAGAGGAGAGGGAGAGGGAGAGGGAGAGGGAGAGGGGAGAGGGAGAGGGAGAGGGAGAGGAGAGAGGAGAGGGAGGGCGTAAGCGGAGAGGGAGAGGGAGAGGGAGAGGGAGACGGAGAGGAGAGGGAGAGGGAGGGCGTAAGCGTAAGCGTAAGCCTAAGCGTAAGCGTAAGCGTAAACCTAAGCGTAAGCATAACCGTAAGCGTAAGCGTAACCGTAGGAGAGAGGGCGTAAGCGTAAGCGTAAGCGTAAGCGTAAGCGTAAGCGTAAGCGTAAGCGTAAGCGTAAGCGTAAGCGTAAGCGTAAGCGTAAGCGTAAGCGTAAGCGTAAGCGTAAGCGTAAGCATAAGCGTAAGCGTAAGCGTAAGCGTAAGCGTAAGCGTAAGCGTAAGCGTAAGCGTAAGCGTAAGCGTAAGCGTAACCGTAAGCGTAAGCGTAAGCGTAAGCGTAAGCGTAACCGTAAGCGTAAGCGTAACCGTAAGCGTAAGCGTAACCGTAAGAGGATGGAGGGATGGAGGGAGGGAGGGAGGAGGGATGGAGGGAGGGAGGGAGGGAGGGAGGAGGAAGGGAGGGAGGAGGGAGGGAGAGGAGGGAGGGAGGGAGGGAGGAGGAGGGAGGGAGGAGGGAGGAGGGAGGGAGGAGGGAGGGAGGAGGAGGGAGGAGGAGGGAGGGAGAGGAGGAGGGAGGAGGGAGGGAGGGAGGAGGAGGGAGGAGGGAGAGGGAGAGGAGAGGGAGAGGAGAGGGAGGGAGAGGGAGAGGGAGAGGAGAGGAGAGGAGAGGGAGAGGGAGAGGGAGGGAGAGGGAGAGGAGAGGGAGAGGGAGAGGGAGAGGGAGAGGGAGAGGGAGAGGGAGAGGGAGAGAGGAGAGGGAGAGAGAGAGAGAGAGAGGGAGAGAGAGAGAGAGAGAGAGAGAGAGAGAGAGAGAGAGGAGAGAGAGAGAGAGAGAGAGAGAGAGAGAGGAGAGAGAGAGAGAGGAGAGAGAGAGAGGAGGGAGGAGAGGGGAGGGAGGGAGGGAGGGAGGGAGGGAGGGAGGGAGGGAGGGAGGGAGGGAGGGAGGGAGGAGGAGAGGGAGGAGGGAGAGAGGAGAGGGAGAGGGAGAGGGAGAGGGGAGGGAGAGGGAGAGGGAGAGGGAGAGGGAGAGGGAGAGGAGAGGGAGAGGGAGAGGAGAGGGAGAGGGAGAGGGAGAGGGAGAGGGAGAGGGAGAGGGAGAGGAGAGGAGAGGAGAGGAGAGGAGAGGGAGAGGAGAGGGAGAGGGAGAGGGAGAGGGAGAGGAGAGGAGAGGAGAGGAGAGGGAGAGGAGAGGGAGAGGGAGAGGAGAGGGAGAGGGAGAGGGAGAGGGAGAGGAGAGGGAGAGGGAGAGGGAGAGGAGAGGGAGAGGGAGAGGGAGAGGGAGAGGGAGAGGGAGAGGGAGAGGGAGAGGGAGAGGGAGAGGGAGAGGGAGAGGGAGAGGGAGAGGGAGAGGGAGAGGGAGAGGGAGGGAGAGGGAGAGGGAGAGGGAGAGGAGAGGGAGAGGGAGAGGGAGAGGGAGAGGGAGAGGGAGAGGGAGAGGGAGAGGGAGAGGGAGAGGGAGAGGGAGAGGGAGAGGGAGAGGGAGAGGGAGAGGGAGAGGGAGAGGAGAGGGAGAGGAGAGGGAGAGGGAGAGGGAGAGGGAGAGGGAGAGGGAGAGAGAGGGAGAGGGAGAGGGAGAGGGAGAGGGAGAGGGAGAGGGAGAGGAGAGGGAGAGGGAGAGGAGAGGAGAGGGAGAGGGAGAGGGAGAGGGAGAGGGAGAGGGAGGGAGGGTTTAGCCACATCGTGTTTTGTTCTTGGATTGATGACGCACCGCACGCAACGCTCGTGACCTGCACCCGCAGGCGAAAAAGAACGAACCACAATGATAGCATGGTTGTGAGTGACAATTGACGACATCACGCTACAAGGAGCATGACGCAAAAGGGATTAAAAATCGGCATGAAAAACCTGGTGAAAAATAAGAGGGAGAGGGGGGGAGAGGGAGAGGGAGAGAGAGTCGTCGTTCAGGAAGCCGGCATGACGCAAAATGGGATGAATACTCAACATGACAGGTGAAAAAACATGAGAAAAACAACGTACATAAAATCCCGCAACTCACTCTTGTTGTTGCTGATGCTGCTGTCGTTGTTCTTGTTGTCAGGCCCGTTGTTCTTGATTTCCAAAGAAGAAAGCCGTGAAGCTGCTCGTACGCAACGCTCGTGACCTGCACCCGCAGGCGAAAAAGAACGAACCACAATGATAGTATTGTTGTGAGTGACAATTGACGACATCACGCTACAAAGAGCATGACGCAAAAGGGATTTAAAATCGGCATGAAAAACCTGGTGAAAAATAAGAGGGAGAGGGGGGGAGAGGGAGAGGGAGAGAGAGTCGTCGTTCAGGAAGCCGTCATGACGCAAAATGGGATGAATACTCAACATGCCAGGTGAAAAAAAATTAGGAAAACCACGTACGTAAAATCCCGCAACTCACTCTTGTTGTTGCTGATGCTGCTGTCGTTGTTGTTGTTGTCAGGCCCGTTGTTCTTGATTTCCAAAGAAGAAAGCCGTGAAGCTGCTCGTACGCATTATGGGGGCTGCACCCGCAGGCGAAAAAGAACGTGGACCACAGTCGGTCACTGGACGTGCGGTGGCGGGCGTGGTGGGCGCATCCGGCGGTGCGCGCCTGCAAAACACCGCATCAATTACCTGGGCGGGCAGGGTGCGCACCTTCCAAAGTCCCTGGTGTGTGTCAGTGCAGCGTCGACATGGCATGCGTGGAGGATATTTGCGTACGTACGACGAATCATGTGAAACGACTGGTCCAACCTGAAAAATTTTAAATTTTTTCCGTGTCCAGTAACGGTCCTAGGTTGCACCCGCGGGCCGTTCCGACAGCTGTACAGAAAAGATCACAAAGATACGCCGCGCAACGACGCCTGTGCCCGGCAAATCATTTGTGAGCCCGGAACTGAACAGTCACTGCAAATGTCGAGTATTTATTGCTCCACCCCCCAAAAAAAGCGTTCCGGACCTGTTCGAAGCGAAGAGCACTGACAGGGATCGGACCCGAGCCAGATTTGTGTGCGGACCATGATGGCTGGCCTCCCTCACTCCGCAACCTCACTCTGGACGCAGGTTCGAATCCTGTCAGTGCTATTCGCTTCGAACAGTTCCGGAACGCTTTTTTGGGGGGTGGAGCAATAGATTTTCGACGTTTGTAGTGACTGTTCAGTTCCCGACTCACATTTGCCGGGCACTGGCGTCATTCCGCGGCGTATCTTTCTGATCTATTCTGTACAGCTGCCGGAACGGCCCGCGGGTGCAACCTAGGACCGTTACTGGACACGGCAAAAATTCAAAATTTTTCAGGTTGGACCAGTCGTTTCAGATGATTCGTCGTACGTACGCAAATATCCTCCACGCATGCCATGTCGACGCTGCACTGACACACACCAGGGACTTTGGAAGGTGCCGTAAGAATTGTCTTGCGAAATGAAAGCTTAGCCGTATGCACTGTTCTGAAAAATCTGATTTGTAAAAATGGAGAAAAAAAAAAAAAGGGAAAAAAACAAAAAAAAAGAACCCTGAAAACTGACATGCCGCAAAAAGGATTCGACACGGCGACTGCCGGTCTCATCCAGGTATTGGAGTAGGGTGTAGATCCCCACCGGGGGTGTAGATCCCCCTGCTATTCGCTCGAACAGTTCTGGATGTACCATCCTACATGCTATTGTACAATATATAGTGGTAACGGAGAAAAAAAAATGAAGAGACGACAAAAATGCCTTTGCACCAATAGGAGTCGACACTGCGTGTTCAGACTCCAAGTACTCGGGCACCCACACCTGCCGGGGGAGTACATTGTAATGCTATTCACTAGAACAGTTCCGGATGTAGCGTTAGTGATGATGTTGTACAATATATTCCAATCACGTTTGTCAGAGTGTGCGTTTTTCCGACATGTAGGGCAGGTTGTACAACATTCTGTGCGCCAACCATGTGTACTACATGTATCGATTAGTATCACTACATGTATATTCCGTCATGATCGCAGGATTAGTAACTACTGGGCTACATGTTAGTGTACCCTTACTAGGCTACTATGTAGAACCTTCAGAACCTGATTCTACCTTCCAAAATTCTAATTATGCGCCATGGATCAGTTCTGAAATGTAGAACGAGCCTACGTGGAGGGCATGACATCAGTCCAGCTGGCACCGCCGCGCACCATGACCGAGGGAACACGCCGTCACGTGCATGTAATGCAATGTTTGGAGACGACGGGCATGCATGCATGGTTAATTTTTGGCGGCGAATATTTTCCGCGCCAAAAAAATTCCGCGGTACCCTCCGTACCGTGAAAAGTGGGTGCACGGTGCGCGCACCCCTTGCGGAAGTGGCCATGGCGACTGCTTTTAGACGAAACGTGACAAATCTGGCTCGCGGAAAGCAGAAAAAATGCTCGATTCTTGGAGAAAATTAGTTACTGATTCTAATTTATGGTGGGATAGTTGCGATCTATAATGTCGCGGGCTCTTTTTCTTTACCATCGGCAGGGGGGGTCCGGCCTGAATTTCTGTCGGGATGAATAAAGTATAATTGATGCCTGCAGGTGTGATTGTCGATTGTTGCCAGTTTTGATGGTCCTAATGGAAGCTAGTTTAATGATGTTTCTAAAGCCGTAAAAATTCCCGCTGCTATCTTTACCTTTCCCGTCATTTTGCGGTAAGATAACATTAGGCCTGCGCCATGCGCGCCCGACCTCTCCATGAAAGGGTGGCCTTTCTTGTGCGCCTGGGCACGAATAAATGCCCGTTATGGTACGTTCTTGTATTAAACGTCCTAAGATAGCGCTTTCCTGCTTTCTTACCTCGTTGAGCGTAAGCTTTTTGCCTTCTTTCCGGCCAGATGCAGCCATGAAGTTGCGGGTCCTGGCGCTGCATCGCTGGATTCCTGGATGTTTTTAAGCAAGTTCGTCTGTGACGTGGCTGGCTTGCTGCAGCGCGTGGCCCACAACCTGTCGGGAAGGTGTAATGCTTTTATTTCCATGCTTCTCTGAAATTTCTTTTGCTTTATAGACAGTTGTGTTCGAGGAAATTCACGCGGTCTTCCTAAGCAGCGGCATCATTTTCCCCAGACACTGACGAGCTGGCACCTGTCTCCTAAAGAGAGCGGCTCGTGCTTGTTAGAAAGGAGGCAGTGTGCATTTTGCGGGACACAATGCTTTGGTGGCACATGCGTCAGGTAGGCTGTTCCAATGGTCTCTTCACCTTTCCCACTGAGTAAATGTTAGCATTTGTCATGCTAACCAGAGCAGCTAGCCACAGGTTGGCTGGATAAAAAGTCAGCTTATTTTCTCTTTATATACTGCGTGTGTGGTCCTCCACGTGTCCGGCTTGTTGGGCATTTTGGAAGAGGGTTTATAATGTGTTGTTGGGTGGAACAACTTGGTTGTTGGCACAAAATCACACATTATTAGCCTGAGATAGGCATGACATATGCTGCTCAGGCGTGTCGTCCTACCAGCCTTGTTGTTAAGGGTAGACTCACAAGGCTGGCTGTGCCGATGGAGGGGTGGGGCGTGCTAGCCCCCCCCCACACCCACGCATGCATGCTAGCCCACCCCCACACCCACGCATGCATGCTAGCCCCGGCCCCGGCCCCCCCACACCCACGCATGCATGCTAGCCCCCCCCCACACCCACGCATGCATGCTAGCCCACACTCACACCCACGCATGCATGCTAGCCCACCCCCACACCCACGCATGCATGCTAGCCCCCCCCACACCCACGCATGCATGCCAGCCCCCCCACACACCCACGCATGCATGACCGCCCCCCCCACACCCACGCATGCATGCTAGCCCACCCCCACACCCACGCATGCATGCTAGCCCCCCCACACACCCACGCATGCATGCCAGCCCCCACACACACCCACGCATGCATGACAGCCCCCCCACACACCCACGCATGCATGCTAGCCCCCCCACACACCCACGCATGCATGCCAGCCCCCATACACACCCACGCATGCATGCCAGCCCCCCCCCACACTTACGCATGCATGCTAGCCCCCCACACACACCCACGCATGCATGCCAGCCCCCCCCCACACCCACGCATGCATGCCAGCCCCCCCCCACACTTACGCATGCATGCTAGCCCCCCACACACACCCACGCATGCATGCCAGCCCCCCCCACACCCACGCATGCAGGCTAGCCCAACCCCACACCCACGCATGCATGCCAGCCCACCCCCACACCCACGCGTGCATGCCAGCCCACCCCCACACCCACGCATGCATGCCAGCCCACCCCCACACCCACGCGTGCATGCCAGCCCACCCCTAGCTTGAGCGTGCTTGTAAAGTTTTTGCATGGTTTATTAAAATGAGTGGAATATGTATTTATTGCATTAAATGTTAATTTTATCATGAATGAAAATGGTCAACATTGCCGAAGTGCCCCTAAATTGCTCAATATTGTGTGCTCAAGAATTCAATGAGGATTGTCATCATGGAAACCCGCACAAATTCACGATTCCGGGCATGCATGTGAAAGTATCAAGAACAATTTTCAATTAAGAATGGTATCTCATTGTTCCATGAATCAATATGACTCCATGTACGTAGACAAGCCATGATGACCCCATGGGAGCCTAAATCCTCATCATTAAATACATAAATGCCACCCATGTACGTAGACGGGCCATGATGACACCAATGGAGCCTGAATCCTCATCATTAATTACATAAATGCCAACCATGTACGTAGACGGGCCATGATGACACCAATGGAGCCTGAATCCTCATCATTAAATACATAAATGCCAACCATGTACGTAGGCCAGCCATGATGACACTATGGGAGCCTGAATCCTCATCATTAATTTCATACATGCCAACAACACGTGGTAGACGGGCCATAATGACACCACGGGAGCCTGAATCCTCATCATTTATTTTATGAGACATCCATGTACGTAGGCCAGCCATGATGACACCATGGGAGCCTGAATCCTCATCATTTTTTTTCTGAGACATCCATGTACGTAGGCCAGCCATGATGACACCATGGGAGCCTGAATCCTCATCATTAAATACATACATGCCATCCATGTACGTAGACAGGCCATGATGACACCATGGGAGCCTGAATCCTCATCATTACATTACATAAATGCCAACCATGTACGTAGACGGGCCATGATGACACCATGGGAGCCTGAATCCTCATCATTTTTTTTATGAGACATCCATGTACGTAGGCCAGCCATGATGACACCATGGGAGCCTGAATCCTCGTCATTTTTTTTTCTTTGACATCCATATACGTAGACGGGCCATGATGACACCATGGGAGCCTGAATCCTCATCATTAATTACATACATGCCAACAATGTAGGTAGACAAGCCATGATGACACCATGGGAGCCTGAATCCTCATCATTTTTTTAATGAGACATCCATGTACATACGTAGGCCAGCCATGATGACACCATGGGAGCCTGAATCCTCATCATTTTTTTTTCTTTGACATCCATGTACGTAGGCCAGCCATGATGACACCATGGGAGCCTGAATCCTCCTCATTAATTACATAAATGCCAACCAGGTACGTAGACAAGCCATGATGACCCCATGGGAGCCTGAATCCTCATCATTAATTACATAAATGCCATCCATGTACGTAGACGGGCCATGATGACACCATGGGAGCCTGAATCCTCATCATTAATTACATAAATGCCATTCATGTACGTAGACGGGCAATGATGACACCATGGGAGCCTGAATCCTCATCATTAAAAAAGTACATGCCATCCATGTACGTAGGCCAGCCATGATGACACCATGGGAGCCTAAATCCTCCTCATGAATTACATAAATGCCAACCATGTACGTAGGCCAGCCATGGAGACACCATGGGAGCCTGAATCCTCCTCATTAATTACATAAATGCCAACCATGTACGTAGACAAGCCATGATGACACCATGGGAGCCTGAATCCTCATCATTAATTACATAAATGCCATCCATGTACGTACACAGGCGATGATGACACCATGGGAGCCTGAATCCTCATCATTTACTATTCCTTGACATCCATGTACGTAGACGGGCCATGATGACACCATGGGAGCCTGAATCCTCATCATTAATTACATAAATGCCAACCATGTACGTAGGTCTACGGGCCATGATGACACCATGGGAGCCTGAATCCTCATCATTTATAACATAAATGCCAACAACACGTAGATGGGCCATGATGACACCATGGGAGCCTGAATCCTCATCATTTATGACATAAATGCCATTCATGTACGTAGGCCAGCCATGATGACACCATGGGAGCCTGAATCCTCATCATTAATTACATACATGCCATCCATGTACGTACACGGGCCATGATGACACCATGGGAGCCTGAATCCTCATCATTTTTTTTATGAGACATCCATGTACGTAGGCCAGCCATGATGACACCATGGGAGCCTGAATCCTCATCATTTTTTTTTCTTTGACATCCATGTACGTAGACGGGCCATGATGACACCATGGGAGCCTGAATCCTCATCATTAATTACATACATGCCATCCATGTACGTACACGGGCCATGATGACACCATGGGAGCCTGAATCCTCATCATTTACTATTCCTTGACATCCATATACGTAGGCCAGCCATGGAGACACCATGGGAGCCTGAATCCTCCTCGTTAATTACATAAATGCCAACCATGTACGTAGACAAGCCATGATGACACCATGGGAGCCTGAATCCTCATCATTTACTATTCCTTGACATCCATGTACGTAGACGGGCCATGATGACACCATGGGAGCCTGAATCCTCATCATTAATTACATAAATGCCAACCATGTACGTAGACAGGCCATGATGACACCATGGGAGCCTGAATCCTCATCATTAATTACATAAATGCCAACCATGTACGTAGACGGGCCATGATGACACCATGGGAGCCTGAATCCTCATCATTTTTTTTTCTTTGCCATCCATGTACGTAGACGGGCCATGATGACACCATGGGAGCCTGAATCCTCATCATTAATTACATACATGCCATCCATGTACGTAGACGGGCCATGATGACACCATGGGAGCCTGAATCCTCATCATTTACTATTCCTTGACATCCATGTACGTAGGCCAGCCATGGAGACACCATGGGAGCCTGAATCCTCCTCGTTAATTACATAAATGCCAACCATGTACGTAGACAAGCCATGATGACACCATGGGAGCCTGAATCCTCATCATTTACTATTCCTTGACATCCATGTACGTAGACGGGCCATGATGACACCATGGGAGCCTGAATCCTCATCATTAATTACATGGATGGCATTTATGTATTTAATGATGAGGATTCAGGCTCCCATGGTGTCATCATGGCTTGTCTACCTACATGGTTGGCATTTATGTAACCTGAATCCTCTCATTAAGAAAATGAAGAGGATTCAGGCTCCCATGGTGTCTCCATGGCCCGTCTACGTACATGAATGGCAAGTATGTAATTAATGATGAGGATTCAGGCTCCCATGGTGTCATCATGGCCCGTCTACGTACATGGATGGCATTTATGTAATTAATGATGAGGATTCAGGCTCCCATGGTGTCATCATGGCCCGTCTACGTACATGGATGTCAAGGAATAGTAAATGATGAGGATTCAGGCTCCCATGGTGTCTCCATGGTCCGTCTACGTACATGAATGGCAAGTATGTAATTAATGATGAGGATTCAGGCTCCAATGCACAACACCGCGAGCCCCGCCAAATTTTTACATAAATTATTGTCCGGATTTCGTCCGAGATCTAGATTTTTCCCGCGCCGCGAGAGACGAAAACGAGGAAAACACCCATGGCGGTCGAGCATCAGCTAGCGTTCTGAAACTTGCGTCATTTCAGTCGCCCGAGGTGTCAAAACGAAGCTTACATCACGATTAATCCATGGAATGACTTTGGAATGATATGCGCTGCGATTGCGACGAGGGCATTGAACGGGACCAACATTTTTTTTGCAGCGCAACAGTTTTTTCGCAAAATCCAGATTTCTCGGTGGTACGTGTCTCAAGGTCCTGGATACGTGAGGAAATGAAAATCCCGGCACGATAGCTCAGCTTGTTCGTTATAATATTCCCGAAAACGTTAGTGTTTCCGTTTTTTGAGTTTCGCTTTTAATTTTCCGGCATTGACGTGAATAAATACGTGGGTGTGAAATCCGTCTGTTTCTTGCTTCGTGCAATGCATATCTTTGTCGTCAGATAATCAGCTCTTTAGGCTATGCCCGACCTTCCTAACTGCCCAGCCTGCGGCAATAAGCCAGCAGAACGTATGGCGTGCCCAAGATTCCGCGCAAAGGTCGCTAATGGTCTTCCGGATGTGCAGTAAGTGCGGTAAAAGCTGCGAAAACTGCTTATAATGCCTGTAGAAAGCTCTTTGCGACAGTGTTTTCCAAGCGAGTTCATTGTTCTTTTGACGCCAGATATAAAAGGCAAAGGGGGCCATCGTTTTAATTAGTCGGCAGTGCGGTTTCGAGATGTGATGGGTCGGGCAGACGACCTCGCCACGACAGGCTGGGCTCAAGCTTCGCATCTCCCGGCAGCCATAAAGAAGCGCAGATTAAGCGAGGTGAGCGAGCTAGAGGGCCCAGAATCGTTGCTAACGCAACTGGCAGCTTCTCAAAGGGTATAGAGCTCGATTAATAAGACTTTCTCAAGGGCATTATGCAGTGGTAATTGCCACCTTGTCCAGATGTTTGCCCTTGTCTTTCTGATTTAAAGACTGTTTCAAAGAGGGAAAGGAGAACGTTTCCAACGTTGTTGCTCATTCATTACTGTGAAGAAAAAGCCTTTGCAGTTGCTGACAACAAGATGGAAGCTGCCTCATGCAAATTACCCAGGCAATGCAAGTGATGCAAGGTGAGGCCGTGCATGGCTGATATTGCCTTCATGCGTGAGTTTAGCAGGTGGCTGGCTGGGTGTGTGGCTGGCTATGTGAGCGGGGCGTGTATGGGGGTTTGCGAAGGTGCGGGCATGCGAGGGCGAATGGGCGGGCACACGCCTGGCTGGTATGGGTGTTGGGTAGTCAGGTGGTTCGGTGATTGGGTTGTTGAGTGGTTAGGTGGTTAGGTGGTTGTGTAGCTGGGTGATTGATTGGTTGGTTGGTTGCCCAGGCAGTCTTGCGTGGGAGGCTTAGGCTACAGATGCTTCAAGGGATGCCTAGGCGTGGGTGGGTTCCATGGCAGGTGGCTGGCTGAAAGGTGGATGCCGTGGTAAATGGCTGGCTGAGTAGCTGGGAGCACAGGCAGTTGGAGAGGGTGGGTGGGTGGCTGGCTGGTCATGGTGGTTGGATAAGTGCAAGGGTGGTGGGTTGTAGGCGAATGGCCAGGTGGCTGGGTGATTGATAAGCTTTGGGGACTGCGAAGTGGGTGGGTTGTTGGATTCGTGAGTGAAGCAATCTCACGATTTCGAGGGTGGTGGCTTGGTGGTTGGTTGGTTAGGGATGCGTGTGGGTGGGTGGGTTGGTGGGTGGGCCATTGGTGGTTGGTGGCTGGTGGATGTGTAGATGGCTAGGTGTGGTAGGTGGGTGGGCGAAGGGACGGGCGCTAGATGGACCAGTGGGCGCACAGATATGGATGTGTGGATGGGTTTGTGGTTGGGACCGTCTCACCTATCGCGGGTGAAGGGCTGAGCACGTTGGGGGTGAGGTAGGTGGATGGCTGGTTGAGAAATGCATGTGTGGGTGGGTCAGCGGGTATAAGGGTGTGGGGGCAGTGAGTGGTTGAGTGGGTAGGTGCGTGGGTGGGTCAAGGGTGGGTGGCCGGAGGGGTGCATATGGGGCCAGCTGGGTGGGTGTTTCGGTGGTTGGGTGGTTGGGTGGTTGGCTCATTGGATGGGTGAATGCCTCCTTATTACCTGATTGGTGTGTGGGTTGCGCAGGACCGTGCCTTGGTGGGTGGGTGGATGTCCAAGTGGGTTGGTAGGTGGCTGGGTGCCTAGGTGCACGCGTGGTTATAAAAGGTGGGTTAGCACGTGCGCGGCTGGCTGGGTGGGTGGGTCACTGGGTGTGTGGACGGGTGGGTGTCTGGGTGCACGGGCGCGCGAGTGTGTGAGCACTTGTGTGGGTAGGTGGCCAGGTGGCTGCATGGGTGGGTGACTGCATGGTTGGCTCAGTGCGCACAAAGTGCAAGAGATGGAGACATGGGATATGCCAATGCCATACCATGTGAGCATACGCGGATGCCAGGTGACATGTGCCAACAACAGGTGTCACTTCACCTTGCTCGGCATATTCTCGACATGCATGCATTACACATAGTTTATATCATGCATGGTGGGTGTTGGTAGCATTCAAGTGGCTGTGTTAGCGTGGCATGTCTTGTTCACCTTTCCTTCCCATTTTGCAATGTGCCAAGTAGGTTAGAGGTAATAATATTGTCGTGGGCTATAAATATGGACATGCACTGCACATCACAGCTTTGTGGCGTACTGGCAATGTCTACCTTACATGATGCATTCTGCTAGCAATGGTCACCACGCAGGCATTCACGTGCACCAAGGTTTTGCACACTGTTTGTACTAGTCGTTCTTGAGTTGCCTGCAAAGATTTAACATGATGTGCCCCAGCTTGGGGAGTGTCTTGGTGGTTAGTGTTGTTAAAATTGTGAGTAAAAAGGAAAAAAATGGTGACAAATGCTGGCAAATGTCACCATTTTTGGCTCTACATGATCTGAATTCTTGCACATGACTTGTTGAGACCATGCGTCAGGTGCTGGCACGATTGCAATAAGTTTTGGTGGCATTCCGACATTATTTGGATTTAATATTGATTTAAAATGGCCATGAATGACGAATGCTAGCAAAATTTTGCTAGCATTTGTCACTAATTAGGGCTCCAAATGGTGTAGAACTTTGTACAACGTCAGAACAACTATTATTCGTCACCATTGCAAAGTTACAGCATAATCTGAGATCAATTATTGTTTCTATGCCACTGCAAGTGGTTTAGGTGGCCAATTTTGGCCTTGGATCTGGAGTTAACTTAAGCAGGGAATACCATGTAAACTTATCATTTTGACTCAACTACTCCACCGCTAGCCAGACACATCCCAGGGAGTGGTGGGATCCATTCCTAGGTCAATATGACTATAAACTTGCCATGGGCCATAATTTATGTAAAAAAAAGGCCATTTCAAGGTGTTGTGGGTGTCATCATGGCCCGTCTACGTACATGGATGTCAAGGAATAGTAAATGATGAGGATTCAGGCTCCCATGGTGTCATCATGGCTTGTCTACGTACATGGTTGGCATTTATGTAATTAACGAGGAGGATTCAGGCTCCCATGGTGTCTCCATGGCTGGCCTACGTACATGGATGTCAAGGAATAGTAAATGATGAGGATTCAGGCTCCCATGGTGTCATCATGGCCCGTGTACGTACATGGATGGCATGTATGTAATTAATGATGAGGATTCAGGCTCCCATGGTGTCATCATGGCCCGTCTACGTACATGGATGTCAAAGAAAAAAAAATGATGAGGATTCAGGCTCCCATGGTGTCATCATGGCTGGCCTACGTACATGGATGTCTCATAACAAAAATGATGAGGATTCAGGCTCCCATGGTGTCATCATGGCCCGTCTACGTACATGGTTGGCATTTTTGTAATTAATGATGAGGATTCAGGCTCCCATGGTGTCTCCATGGCCCGTCTACGTACATGAATGGCAAGTATGTAATTAATGATGAGGATTCAGGCTCCCATGGGGTCATCATGGCTTGTCTACGTACATGGTTGGCATTTATGTAATTAACGAGGAGGATTCAGGCTCCCATGGTGTCTCCATGGCTGGCCTACGTACATGGATGTCAAGGAATAGTAAATGATGAGGATTCAGGCTCCCATGGTGTCTCCATGGCCCGTCTACGTACATGAATGGCAAGTATGTAATTAATGATGAGGATTCAGGCTCCCATGGTGTCATCATGGCCTGTCTACGTACATGGATGGCATGTATGTATTTAATGATGAGGATTCAGGCTCCCATGGTGTCTCCATGGCTGGCCTACGTACATGGATGGCATTTATGTAATTAATGAGGAGGATTTAGGCTCCCATGGTGTCATCAATGCCCGTCTACGTACATGGTTGGCATATATGTAATTAATGATGAGGATTCAGGCTCCAATGGTGTCATCATGGCCCGTCTACGTACATGGATGTCAAGGAATAGTAAATGATGAGGATTCAGGCTCCCATGGTGTCATCATGGCTTGTCTACGTACATGGTTGGCATTTATGTAATTAACGAGGAGGATTCAGGCTCCCATGGTGTCTCCATGGCTGGCCTACGTACATGGATGTCAAGGAATAGTAAATGATGAGGATTCAGGCTCCCATGGTGTCATCATGGCCCGTGTACGTACATGGATGGCATGTATGTAATTAATGATGAGGATTCAGGCTCCCATGGTGTCATCATGGCCCGTCTACGTACATGGATGTCAAAGAAAAAAAAATGATGAGGATTCAGGCTCCCATGGTGTCATCATGGCTGGCCTACGTACATGGATGTTTCATAAAAAAAATGATGAGGATTCAGGCTCCCATGGTGTCATCATTGCCCGTGTACGTACATGGATGGCATTTTTGTATATAATAATGAGGATTCAGGCTCCCATGGTGTCATCATGGCCCGTCTACGTACATGGATGGCATTTATGTAATTAATGATGAGGATTCAGGCTCCCATGGGGTCATCATGGCTTGTCTACGTACATGGTTGGCATTTATGTAATTAACGAGGAGGATTCAGGCTCCCATGGTGTCTCCATGGCTGGCCTACGTACATGGATGTCAAGGAATAGTAAATGATGAGGATTCAGGCTCCCATGGTGTCATCATGGCCCGTGTACGTACATGGATGGCATGTATGTAATTAATGATGAGGATTCAGGCTCCCATGGTGTCATCATGGCCCGTCTACGTACATGGATGTCAAAGAAAAAAAAATGATGAGGATTCAGGCTCCCATGGTGTCATCATGGCTGGCCTACGTACATGGATGTTTCATAAAAAAAATGATGAGGATTCAGGCTCCCATGGTGTCATCATGGCCCGTCTACGTACATGGTTGGCATTTATGTAATTAATGAAGAGGATTCAGGCTCCCATGGTGTCATCATGGCCCGTCTACGTACATGGATGTCAAGGAATAGTAAATGATGAGGATTCAGGCTCCCATGGGGTCATCATGGCTTGTCTACGTACATGGTTGGCATTTATGTAATTAACGAGGAGGATTCAGGCTCCATTGGTGTCATCATGGCTGGCCTACGTACATGGATGTCAAGGAATAGTAAATGATGAGGATTCAGGCTCCCATGGTGTCATCATGGCTTGTCTACGTACATGGTTGGCATTTATGTAATTAATGAGGAGGATTCAGGCTCCCATGGTGTCTCCATGGCTGGCCTACGTACATGGATGGCATTTATGTATTTAATGATGAGGATTCAGGCTCCCATGGTGTCATCATGGCTTGTCTACCTACATGGTTGGCATTTATGTAACCTGAATCCTCTCATTAAGAAAATGAAGAGGATTCAGGCTCCATTGGTGTCATCATGGCTGGCCTACGTACACGGATGTCAAGGAATAGTAAATGATGAGGATTCAGGCTCCCATGGTGTCATCATGGCCCGTCTACGTACATGGATGTCAAGGAATAGTAAATGATGAGGATTCAGGCTCCCATGGGGTCATCATGGCTTGTCTACGTACATGGTTGGCATTTATGTAATTAACGAGGAGGATTCAGGCTCCATTGGTGTCATCATGGCTGGCCTACGTACATGGATGTCAAGGAATAGTAAATGATGAGGATTCAGGCTCCCATGGTGTCATCATGGCTTGTCTACGTACATGGTTGGCATTTATGTAATTAATGAGGAGGATTCAGGCTCCCATGGTGTCTCCATGGCTGGCCTACGTACATGGATGGCATTTATGTATTTAATGATGAGGATTCAGGCTCCCATGGTGTCATCATGGCTTGTCTACCTACATGGTTGGCATTTATGTAACCTGAATCCTCTCATTAAGAAAATGAAGAGGATTCAGGCTCCATTGGTGTCATCATGGCTGGCCTACGTACATGGATGTCAAGGAATAGTAAATGATGAGGATTCAGGCTCCCATGGTGTCATCATGGCTTGTCTACGTACATGGTTGGCATTTATGTAATTAATGAGGAGGATTCAGGCTCCCATGGTGTCTCCATGGCTGGCCTACGTACATGGATGGCATTTATGTAATTAATGAGGAGGATTTAGGCTCCCATGGTGTCATCATCGCCCGTCTACGTACATGGATGGCATTTATGTAATTAATGATGAGGATTCAGGCTCCCATGGTGTCATCATGGCCCGTCTACGTACATGGATGTCAAGGAATAGTAAATGATGAGGATTCAGGCTCCCATGGTGTCTCCATGGCCCGTCTACGTACATGAATGGCAAGTATGTAATTAATGATGAGGATTCAGGCTCCCATGGTGTCATCATGGCCCGTCTACGTACATGGATGTCATTTATGTAATTAATGATGAGGATTCAGGCTCCCATGTTGTCTCCATGGCTGGCCTACGTACATGGTTGGCATTTATGTAATTCATGAGGAGGATCTAGGCTCCCATGGTGTCATCATGGCTTGTCTACGTACATGGTTGGCATTTATGTAATTAATGATGAGGATTCAGGCTCCCATGGTGTCTCCATGGCTGGCCTACGTACATGGATGTCAAGGAATAGTAAATGATGAGGATTCAGGCTCCCATGGGGTCATCATGGCTTGTCTACGTACATGGTTGGCATTTATGTAATTAATGAGGAGGATTCAGGCTCCCATGGTGTCTCCATGGCTGGCCTACGTACATGGATGGCATTTATGTATTTAATGATGAGGATTCAGGCTCCCATGGTGTCATCATGGCTTGTCTACCTACATGGTTGGCATTTATGTAACCTGAATCCTCTCATTAAGAAAATGAAGAGGATTCAGGCTCCATTGGTGTCATCATGGCTGGCCTACGTACACGGATGTCAAGGAATAGTAAATGATGAGGATTCAGGCTCCCATGGTGTCATCATGGCCCGTCTACGTACATGGATGTCAAGGAATAGTAAATGATGAGGATTCAGGCTCCCATGGGGTCATCATGGCTTGTCTACGTACATGGTTGGCATTTATGTAATTAACGAGGAGGATTCAGGCTCCATTGGTGTCATCATGGCTGGCCTACGTACATGGATGTCAAGGAATAGTAAATGATGAGGATTCAGGCTCCCATGGTGTCATCATGGCTTGTCTACGTACATGGTTGGCATTTATGTAATTAATGAGGAGGATTCAGGCTCCCATGGTGTCTCCATGGCTGGCCTACGTACATGGATGGCATTTATGTATTTAATGATGAGGATTCAGGCTCCCATGGTGTCATCATGGCTTGTCTACCTACATGGTTGGCATTTATGTAACCTGAATCCTCTCATTAAGAAAATGAAGAGGATTCAGGCTCCATTGGTGTCATCATGGCTGGCCTACGTACATGGATGTCAAGGAATAGTAAATGATGAGGATTCAGGCTCCCATGGTGTCATCATGGCTTGTCTACGTACATGGTTGGCATTTATGTAATTAATGAGGAGGATTCAGGCTCCCATGGTGTCTCCATGGCTGGCCTACGTACATGGATGGCATTTATGTAATTAATGAGGAGGATTTAGGCTCCCATGGTGTCATCATCGCCCGTCTACGTACATGGATGGCATTTATGTAATTAATGATGAGGATTCAGGCTCCCATGGTGTCATCATGGCCCGTCTACGTACATGGATGTCAAGGAATAGTAAATGATGAGGATTCAGGCTCCCATGGTGTCTCCATGGCCCGTCTACGTACATGAATGGCAAGTATGTAATTAATGATGAGGATTCAGGCTCCCATGGTGTCATCATGGCCCGTCTACGTACATGGATGTCATTTATGTAATTAATGATGAGGATTCAGGCTCCCATGTTGTCTCCATGGCTGGCCTACGTACATGGTTGGCATTTATGTAATTCATGAGGAGGATCTAGGCTCCCATGGTGTCATCATGGCTTGTCTACGTACATGGTTGGCATTTATGTAATTAATGATGAGGATTCAGGCTCCCATGGTGTCTCCATGGCTGGCCTACGTACATGGATGTCAAGGAATAGTAAATGATGAGGATTCAGGCTCCCATGGGGTCATCATGGCTTGTCTACGTACATGGTTGGCATTTATGTAATTAATGAGGAGGATTCAGGCTCCCATGGTGTCTCCATGGCCCGTCTACGTACATGAATGGCAAGTATGTAATTAATGATGAGGATTCAGGCTCCCATGGTGTCATCATGGCCCGTCTACGTACATGGATGTCATTTATGTAATTAATGATGAGGATTCAGGCTCCCATGTTGTCTCCATGGCTGGCCTACGTACATGGTTGGCATTTATGTAATTCATGAGGAGGATCTAGGCTCCCATGGTGTCATCATGGCTTGTCTACGTACATGGTTGGCATTTATGTAATTAATGATGAGGATTCAGGCTCCCATGGTGTCTCCATGGCTGGCCTACGTACATGGATGTCAAGGAATAGTAAATGATGAGGATTCAGGCTCCCATGGGGTCATCATGGCTTGTCTACGTACATGGTTGGCATTTATGTAATTAATGAGGAGGATTCAGGCTCCCATGGTGTCTCCATGGCTGGCCTACGTACATGGATGTCAAGGAATAGTAAATGATGAGGATTCAGGCTCCCATGGTGTCATCATGGCCTGTCTACGTACATGGATGGCATGTATGTAATTAATGATGAGGATTCAGGCCCATGGTGTCATCATGGCTTGTCTACGTACATGGTTGGCATTTATGTAATTAATGAGGAGGATTCAGGCTCCCATGGTGTCATCATGGCTTGTCTACGTACATGGTTGGCATTTATGTAATTAATGATGAGGATTCAGGCTCCCATGGTGTCTCCATGGCTGGCCTACGTACATGAATGGCATTTATGTAATTAATGATGAGGATTCAGGCTCCCATGGTGTCATCATCGCCCGTCTACGTACATGGATGGCATTTATGTAATTAATGATGAGGATTCAGGCTCCCATGGGGTCATCATGGCTTGTCTACGTACATGGTTGGCATTTATGTAATTAATGAGGAGGATTCAGGCTCCCATGGTGTCTCCATGGCTGGCCTACGTACATGGATGTCAAGGAATAGTAAATGATGAGGATTCAGGCTCCCATGGTGTCATCATGGCCTGTCTACGTACATGGATGGCATGTATGTAATTAATGATGAGGATTCAGGCTCCCATGGTGTCATCATGGCTTGTCTACGTACATGGTTGGCATTTATGTAATTAATGAGGAGGATTCAGGCTCCCATGGTGTCATCATGGCTTGTCTACGTACATGGTTGGCATTTATGTAATTAATGATGAGGATTCAGGCTCCCATGGTGTCTCCATGGCTGGCCTACGTACATGGATGTCAAGGAATAGTAAATGATGAGGATTCAGGCTCCCATGGTGTCATCATGGCCTGTGTACGTACATGGATGGCATGTATGTAATTAATGAGGAGGATTCAGGCTCCCATGGTGTCATCATGGCCTGTCTACGTACATGGATGGCATGTATGTATTTAATGATGAGGATTCAGGCTCCCATGTTGTCTCCATGGCTGGCCTACGTACATGGTTGGCATTTATGTAATTCATGAGGAGGATCTAGGCTCCCATGGTGTCATCATGGCTTGTCTACGTACATGGTTGGCATTTATGTAATTAATGATGAGGATTCAGGCTCCCATGGTGTCTCCATGGCTGGCCTACGTACATGGATGTCAAGGAATAGTAAATGATGAGGATTCAGGCTCCCATGGGGTCATCATGGCTTGTCTACGTACATGGTTGGCATTTATGTAATTAATGAGGAGGATTCAGGCTCCCATGGTGTCTCCATGGCTGGCCTACGTACATGGATGTCAAGGAATAGTAAATGATGAGGATTCAGGCTCCCATGGTGTCATCATGGCCTGTCTACGTACATGGATGGCATGTATGTAATTAATGATGAGGATTCAGGCCCATGGTGTCATCATGGCTTGTCTACGTACATGGTTGGCATTTATGTAATTAATGAGGAGGATTCAGGCTCCCATGGTGTCATCATGGCTTGTCTACGTACATGGTTGGCATTTATGTAATTAATGATCATTGAGGATTCAGGCTCCCATGGTGTCTCCATGGCTGGCCTACGTACATGGTTGGCATTTATGTAATTAATGAGGAGGATTCAGGCTCCCATGGTGTCATCATGGCCCGTCTACGTACATGGATGGCATTTATGTAATTAATGATGAGGATTCAGGCTCCCATGGGGTCATCATGGCTTGTCTACGTACATGGTTGGCATTTATGTAATTAATGAGGAGGATTCAGGCTCCCATGGTGTCTCCATGGCTGGCCTACGTACATGGATGTCAAGGAATAGTAAATGATGAGGATTCAGGCTCCCATGGTGTCATCATGGCCTGTCTACGTACATGGATGGCATGTATGTAATTAATGATGAGGATTCAGGCTCCCATGGTGTCATCATGGCTTGTCTACGTACATGGTTGGCATTTATGTAATTAATGAGGAGGATTCAGGCTCCCATGGTGTCATCATGGCTTGTCTACGTACATGGTTGGCATTTATGTAATTAATGATGAGGATTCAGGCTCCCATGGTGTCTCCATGGCTGGCCTACGTACATGGATGTCAAGGAATAGTAAATGATGAGGATTCAGGCTCCCATGGTGTCATCATGGCCCGTGTACGTACATGGATGGCATGTATGTAATTAATGAGGAGGATTCAGGCTCCCATGGTGTCATCATGGCTGGCCTACGTACATGGATGTCAAAGAAAAAGAAATGATGAGGATTCAGGCTCCCATGGTGTCATCATGGCTGGCCTACGTACATGGATGTCTCATAAAATAAATGATGAGGATTCAGGCTCCCATGGTGTCATCATGGCTTGTCTACCTACATTGTTGGCATGTATGTAATTAATGATGAGGATTCAGGCTCCCATGGTGTCATCATGGCCCGTCTACGTACATGGATGTCAAAGAAAAAAAAATGACGAGGATTCAGGCTCCCATGGTGTCATCATGGCCCGTGTACGTACATGGATGGCATTTATGTAATTAATGATGAGGATTCAGGCTCCCATGGTGTCATCATGGCCTGTCTACGTACATGGTTGGCATTTATGTAATTAATGAGGAGGATTCAGGCTCCCATGGTGTCTCCATGGCTGGCCTACGTACATGGTTGGCATTTATGTAATTCATGAGGAGGATCTAGGCTCCCATGGTGTCATCATGGCTGGCCTACGTACATGGATGGCATGTATGTAATTAATGATGAGGATTCAGGCTCCCATGGTGTCATCATGGCCCGTCTACGTACATGGATGTCAAGGAATAGTAAATGATGAGGATTCAGGCTCCCATGGTGTCATCATGGCTTGTCTACGTACATGGTTGGCATTTATGTAATTCATGAGGAGGATTCAGGCTCCCATGGTGTCTCCATGGCTGGCCTACGTACATGGATGTCAAGGAATAGTAAATGATGAGGATTCAGGCTCCCATGGTGTCATCATGGCTGGCCTACGTACATGGATGGCATGTATGTAATTAATGATGAGGATTCAGGCTCCCATGGTGTCATCATGGCCCGTCTACGTACATGGATGTCAAAGAAAAAAAAATGATGACGATTCAGGCTCCCATGGTGTCATCATGGCCCGTGTACGTACATGGATGGCATGTATGTAATTAATGATGAGGATTCAGGCTCCCATGGTGTCATCATGTCATGTCTACGTACATGAATGGCATTTATGTAATTAATGATGAGGATTCAGGCTCCCATGGTGTCATCATTGCCCGTGTACGTACATGGATGGCATTTTTGTATATAATAATGAGGATTCAGGCTCCCATGGTGTCATCATGGCCCGTCTACGTACATGGATGGCATTTATGTAATTAATGATGAGGATTCAGGCTCCCATGGGGTCATCATGGCTTGTCTACGTACATGGTTGGCATTTATGTAATTAATTAGGAGGATTCAGGCTCCCATGGTGTCTCCATGGCTGGCCTACGTACATGGATGTCAAGGAATAGTAAATGATGAGAATTCAGGCTCCCATGGTGTCATCATGGCCCGTCTACGTACATGAATGGCATGTATGTAATTAATGATGAGGATTCAGGCTCCCATGGTGTCATCATGGCCCGTCTACGTACATGGATGTCAAAGAAAAAAAAATGATGAGGATTCAGGCTCCCATGGTGTCATCATGGCCCGTCTACGTACATGGATGGCATTTATGTAATTATTGATGAGGATTCAGGCTCCCATGGTGTCATCATGGCCCGTGTACGTACATGGATGGCATTTATGTAATTAATGATGAGGATTCAGGCTCCCATGGTGTCATCATGGCCCGTGTACGTACATGAATGGCATTCATGTAATTAATGATGAGGATTCAGGCTCCCATGGTGTCATCATGGCCCGTCTACGTACATGGATGTCAAAGAAAAAAATTGATGAGGATTCAGGCTCCCATGGTGTCATCATGGCTGGCCTACGTACATGGATGTCTCATTAAAAAAATGATGAGGATTCAGGCTCCCATGGTGTCATCATGGCTTGTCTACGTACATGGTTGGCATTTATGTAACCTGAATCCTCTCATAAAAAAAATGAAGAGGATTCAGGCTCCATTGGTGTCATCATGGCTGGCCTACGTACATGGATGTCAAGGAATAGTAAATGATGAGGATTCAGGCTCCCATGGTGTCATCATGGCTGGTCTACGTACATGGATGGCATGTATGTAATTAATGATGAGGATTCAGGCTCCATTGGTGTCATCATGGCTGGCCTACGTATGTACATGGATGTCAAAAAAAAAAAAATGATGAGGATTCAGGCTCCCATGGTGTCATCATTGCCCGTGTATGTACATGGTTGGCATTTATGTATGTAATGATGAGGATTCAGGCTCCATTGGTGTCATCATGGCCCGTCTACGTACATGGATGGCATGTACATGTAATTAATGATGAGGATTCAGGCTCCATTGGTGTCATCATGGCTGGCCTACGTATGTACATGGATGTCAAAGAAAAAAAATGATGAGGATTCAGGCTCCCATGGTGTCATCATGGCCCGTCTACGTACATGGTTGGCATTTATGTAATTATTGATGAGGATTCAGGCTCCCATGGAGCATGTATGTGCCGTGTACGTACATGGATGGCATTTATGTAATTAATGATGAGGATTCAGGCTCCCATGGGGTCATCATGGCTTGTCTACGTACATGGTTGGCATTTATGTAATTAATGAGGAGGATTCAGGCTCCCATGGTGTCTCCATGGCTGGCCTACGTACATGGATGTCAAGGAATAGTAAATGATGAGGATTCAGGCTCCCATGGTGTCATCATGGCCTGTCTACGTACATGGATGGCATGTATGTAATTAATGATGAGGATTCAGGCTCCCATGGTGTCATCATGGCTTGTCTACGTACATGGTTGGCATTTATGTAATTAATGAGGAGGATTCAGGCTCCCATGGTGTCATCATGGCTTGTCTACGTACATGGTTGGCATTTATGTAATTAATGATGAGGATTCAGGCTCCCATGGTGTCTCCATGGCTGGCCTACGTACATGGATGTCAAGGAATAGTAAATGATGAGGATTCAGGCTCCCATGGTGTCATCATGGCCCGTGTACGTACATGGATGGCATGTATGTAATTAATGAGGAGGATTCAGGCTCCCATGGTGTCATCATGGCTGGCCTACGTACATGGATGTCAAAGAAAAAGAAATGATGAGGATTCAGGCTCCCATGGTGTCATCATGGCTGGCCTACGTACATGGATGTCTCATAAAATAAATGATGAGGATTCAGGCTCCCATGGTGTCATCATGGCTTGTCTACCTACATTGTTGGCATGTATGTAATTAATGATGAGGATTCAGGCTCCCATGGTGTCATCATGGCCCGTCTACGTACATGGATGTCAAAGAAAAAAAAATGACGAGGATTCAGGCTCCCATGGTGTCATCATGGCCCGTGTACGTACATGGATGGCATTTATGTAATTAATGATGAGGATTCAGGCTCCCATGGTGTCATCATGGCCTGTCTACGTACATGGTTGGCATTTATGTAATTAATGAGGAGGATTCAGGCTCCCATGGTGTCTCCATGGCTGGCCTACGTACATGGTTGGCATTTATGTAATTCATGAGGAGGATCTAGGCTCCCATGGTGTCATCATGGCTGGCCTACGTACATGGATGGCATGTATGTAATTAATGATGAGGATTCAGGCTCCCATGGTGTCATCATGGCCCGTCTACGTACATGGATGTCAAGGAATAGTAAATGATGAGGATTCAGGCTCCCATGGTGTCATCATGGCTTGTCTACGTACATGGTTGGCATTTATGTAATTCATGAGGAGGATTCAGGCTCCCATGGTGTCTCCATGGCTGGCCTACGTACATGGATGTCAAGGAATAGTAAATGATGAGGATTCAGGCTCCCATGGTGTCATCATGGCTGGCCTACGTACATGGATGGCATGTATGTAATTAATGATGAGGATTCAGGCTCCCATGGTGTCATCATGGCCCGTCTACGTACATGGATGTCAAAGAAAAAAAAATGATGACGATTCAGGCTCCCATGGTGTCATCATGGCCCGTGTACGTACATGGATGGCATGTATGTAATTAATGATGAGGATTCAGGCTCCCATGGTGTCATCATGTCATGTCTACGTACATGAATGGCATTTATGTAATTAATGATGAGGATTCAGGCTCCCATGGTGTCATCATTGCCCGTGTACGTACATGGATGGCATTTTTGTATATAATAATGAGGATTCAGGCTCCCATGGTGTCATCATGGCCCGTCTACGTACATGGATGGCATTTATGTAATTAATGATGAGGATTCAGGCTCCCATGGGGTCATCATGGCTTGTCTACGTACATGGTTGGCATTTATGTAATTAATTAGGAGGATTCAGGCTCCCATGGTGTCTCCATGGCTGGCCTACGTACATGGATGTCAAGGAATAGTAAATGATGAGAATTCAGGCTCCCATGGTGTCATCATGGCCCGTCTACGTACATGAATGGCATGTATGTAATTAATGATGAGGATTCAGGCTCCCATGGTGTCATCATGGCCCGTCTACGTACATGGATGTCAAAGAAAAAAAAATGATGAGGATTCAGGCTCCCATGGTGTCATCATGGCCCGTCTACGTACATGGATGGCATTTATGTAATTATTGATGAGGATTCAGGCTCCCATGGTGTCATCATGGCCCGTGTACGTACATGGATGGCATTTATGTAATTAATGATGAGGATTCAGGCTCCCATGGTGTCATCATGGCCCGTGTACGTACATGAATGGCATTCATGTAATTAATGATGAGGATTCAGGCTCCCATGGTGTCATCATGGCCCGTCTACGTACATGGATGTCAAAGAAAAAAAATTGATGAGGATTCAGGCTCCCATGGTGTCATCATGGCTGGCCTACGTACATGGATGTCTCATTAAAAAAATGATGAGGATTCAGGCTCCCATGGTGTCATCATGGCTTGTCTACGTACATGGTTGGCATTTATGTAACCTGAATCCTCTCATAAAAAAAATGAAGAGGATTCAGGCTCCATTGGTGTCATCATGGCTGGCCTACGTACATGGATGTCAAGGAATAGTAAATGATGAGGATTCAGGCTCCCATGGTGTCATCATGGCTGGTCTACGTACATGGATGGCATGTATGTAATTAATGATGAGGATTCAGGCTCCATTGGTGTCATCATGGCTGGCCTACGTATGTACATGGATGTCAAAAAAAAAAAAATGATGAGGATTCAGGCTCCCATGGTGTCATCATTGCCCGTGTATGTACATGGTTGGCATTTATGTATGTAATGATGAGGATTCAGGCTCCATTGGTGTCATCATGGCCCGTCTACGTACATGGATGGCATGTACATGTAATTAATGATGAGGATTCAGGCTCCATTGGTGTCATCATGGCTGGCCTACGTATGTACATGGATGTCAAAGAAAAAAAATGATGAGGATTCAGGCTCCCATGGTGTCATCATGGCCGTCTACGTACATGGTTGGCATTTATGTAATTATTGATGAGGATTCAGGCTCCCATGGAGCATGTATGTGCCGTGTACGTACATGGATGGCATTTATGTAATTAATGATGAGGATTCAGGCTCCCATGGTGTCATCATGGCTGGCCTACGTATGTACATGGATGTCAAAGAAAAAAAAATGATGAGGATTCAGGCTCCCATGGTGTCATCATGGCCCGTCTACGTACATGGTTGGCATTTATGTAATTATTGATGAGGATTCAGGCTCCCATGGAGCATGTATGTGCCGTGTACGTACATGGATGGCATTTATGTAATTAATGATGAGGATTCAGGCTCCCATGGTGTCATCATGGCCCGTGTACGTACATGAATGGCATTTATGTAATTAATGATGAGGATTCAGGCTCCCATGGTGTCATCATGGCCCGTCTACGTACATGGATGTCAAGGAATAGTAAATGATGAGGATTCAGGCTCCCATGGTGTCATCATGGCCCGTGTACGTACATGGATGGCGATTTTGTAATTAATGATGAGGATTCAGGCTCCCATGGTGTCATCATTGCCCGTGTACGTACATGGATGGCATTTTTGTATATAATGATGAGGATTCAGGCTCCCATGGTGTCATCATGGCCCGTGTACGTACATGGATGGCATTTATGTAATTAATGATGAGGATTCAGGCTCCCATGGTGTCATCATGGCCCGTGTACGTACATGAATGGCATTTATGTAATTAATGATGAGGATTCAGGCTCCCATTGTGTCATCATGGCCCGTCTACGTACATGGATGTCAAGGAATAGTAAATGATGAGGATTCAGGCTCCCATGGTGTCATCATGGCCCGTCTACGTACATGGATGGCGATTTTGTAATTAATGATGAGGATTTAGGCTCCCATGGTGTCATCATGGCCCGTGTACGTACATGGATGGCATTTATGTAAGTAATGATGAGGATTCAGGCTCCCATGGTGTCATCATGGCTTGTCTACCTACATGGTTGGCATTTATGTAACCTGAATCCTCTCATAAAAAAAATGAAGAGGATTCAGGCTCCATTGGTGTCATCATGGCCCGTCTACGTACATGGATGTCAAGGAATAGTAAATGATGAGGATTCAGGCTCCCATGGTGTCATCATGGCTTGTCTACGTACATGGATGGCATGTATGTAATTAATGATGAGGATTCAGGCTCCATTGGTGTCATCATGGCTGGCCTACGTATGTACATGGATGTCAAAGAAAAAAAAAATGATGAGGATTCAGGCTCCCATGGTGTCATCATTGCCCGTGTATGTACATGGTTGGCATTTATGTAATTAATGATGAGGATTCAGGCTCCATTGGTGTCATCATTGCCCGTGTATGTACATGGTTGGCATTTATGTATGTAATTAATGATGAGGATTCAGGCTCCATTGGTGTCATCATGGCTGGCCTACGTATGTACATGGATGTCAAAGAAAAAAAAATGATGAGGATTCAGGCTCCCATGGTGTCATCATGGCCCGTCTACGTACATGGATGTCAAGGAATAGTAAATGATGAGGATTCAGGCTCCCATGGTGTCAGATGTCATGGCCTGTCTACGTACATGGATGGCATGTATGTAATTAATGATGAGGATTCAGGCTCCATTGGTGTCATCATGGCTGGCCTACGTATGTACATGGATGTCAAAGAAAAAAAATGATGAGGATTCAGGCTCCCATGGTGTCATCATGGCCCGTCTACGTACATGGATGTCAAGGAATAGTAAATGATGAGGATTCAGGCTCCCATGGTGTCATCATGGCCTGTCTACGTACATGGATGGCATGTATGTATTTAATGATGAGGATTCAGGCTCCCATGGTGTCATCATGGCTGGCCTACGTACATGGATGTCTCAGAAAAAAAATGATGAGGATTCAGGCTCCCATGGTGTCATCATGGCTGGCCTACGTACATGGATGTCAAAGAAAAAAAAATGATGAGGATTCAGGCTCCCGTGGTGTCATTATGGCCCGTCTACGTGTTGTTGGCATGTATGAAATTAATGATGAGGATTCAGGCTCCCATAGTGTCATCATGGCTGGCCTACGTACATGGTTGGCATTTATGTAATTAATGATGAGGATTCAGGCTCCCATGGTGTCATCATTGCCCGTGTATGTACATGGTTGGCATTTATGTAATTAATGATGAGGATTCAGGCTCCATTGGTGTCATCATGGCCCGTCTACGTACATGGACCGTGGCATTTATGTATTTAATGATGAGGATTCAGGCTCCCATGGGGTCATTGATGATCATGGCATTTATGTATGTAATTAATGATGAGGATTCAGGCTCCATTGGTGTCATCATGGCTGGCCTACGTATGTACATGGATGTCAAAGAAAAAAAAATGATGAGGATTCAGGCTCCCATGGTGTCATCATGGCCCGTCTACGTACATGGATGTCAAGGAATAGTAAATGATGAGGATTCAGGCTCCCATGGTGTCAGATGTCATGGCCTGTCTACGTACATGGATGGCATGTATGTAATTAATGATGAGGATTCAGGCTCCATTGGTGTCATCATGGCTGGCCTACGTATGTACATGGATGTCAAAGAAAAAAAAATGATGAGGATTCAGGCTCCCATGGTGTCATCATGGCCCGTCTACGTACATGGATGTCAAGGAATAGTAAATGATGAGGATTCAGGCTCCCATGGTGTCATCATGGCCTGTCTACGTACATGGATGGCATGTATGTATTTAATGATGAGGATTCAGGCTCCCATGGTGTCATCATGGCTGGCCTACGTACATGGATGTCTCAGAAAAAAAATGATGAGGATTCAGGCTCCCATGGTGTCATCATGGCTGGCCTACGTACATGGATGTCAAAGAAAAAAAAATGATCAGGATTCAGGCTCCCGTGGTGTCATTATGGCCCGTCTACGTGTTGTTGGCATGTATGAAATTAATGATGAGGATTCAGGCTCCCACAGTGTCATCATGGCTGGCCTACGTACATGGTTGGCATTTATGTAATTAATGATGAGGATTCAGGCTCCCATGGTGTCATCATTGCCCGTGTATGTACATGGTTGGCATTTATGTAATTAATGATGAGGATTCAGGCTCCATTGGTGTCATCATGGCCCGTCTACGTACATGGGTGGCATTTATGTATTTAATGATGAGGATTCAGGCTCCCATGGGGTCATCATGGCTTGTCTACGTACATGGAGTCATATTGATTCATGGAACAATGAGATACCATTCTTAATTGAAAATTGTTCTTGATACTTTCACATGCATGCCCGGAATCGTGAATTTGTGCGGGTTTCCATGATGACAATCCTCATTGAATTCTTGAGCACACAATATTGAGCAATTTAGGGGCACTTCGGCAATGTTGACCATTTTCATTCATGATAAAATTAACATTTAATGCAATAAATACATATTCCACTCATTTTAATAAACCATGCAAAAACTTTACAAGCACGCTCAAGCTAGGGGTGGGCTGGCATGCACGCGTGGGTGTGGGGGTGGGCTGGCATGCATGCGTGGGTGTGGGGGGGGCTAGCCTGCATGCGTGGGTGTGTGGGGGGGCTGGCATGCATGCGTGGGTGTGTGTGGGGGGCTAGCATGCATGCGTAAGTGTGGGGGGGGCTGGCATGCATGCGTGGGTGTGTATGGGGGCTGGCATGCATGCGTGGGTGTGTGTGGGGGGCTAGCATGCATGCGTGGGTGTGTGGGGGGGCTGTCATGCATGCGTGGGTGTGGGGGGGGCTGGCATGAATGCGTGGGTGTGGGGGGGGCTAGCATGCATGCGTGGGTGTGGGGGTGGGCTAGCATGCATGCGTGGGTGTGAGTGTGGGCTAGCATGCATGCGTGGGTGTGGGGGGGGCTAGCATGCATGCGTGGGTGTGGGGGGCCGGGGCCGGGGCTAGCATGCATGCGTGGGTGTGGGGGTGGGCTAGCATGCATGCGTGGGTGTGGGGGGGGGCTAGCACGCCCCACCCCTCCATCGGCACAGCCAGCCTTGTGAGTCTACCCTTAACAACAAGGCTGGTAGGACGACACGCCTGAGCAGCATATGTCATGCCTATCTCAGGCTAATAATGTGTGATTTTGTGCCAACAACCAAGTTGTTCCACCCAACAACACATTATAAACCCTCTTCCAAAATGCCCAACAAGCCGGACACGTGGAGGACCACACACGCAGTATATAAAGAGAAAATAAGCTGACTTTTTATCCAGCCAACCTGTGGCTAGCTGCTCTGGTTAGCATGACAAATGCTAACATTTACTCAGTGGGAAAGGTGAAGAGACCATTGGAACAGCCTACCTGACGCATGTGCCACCAAAGCATTGTGTCCCGCAAAATGCACACTGCCTCCTTTCTAACAAGCACGAGCCGCTCTCTTTAGGAGACAGGTGCCAGCTCGTCAGTGTCTGGGGAAAATGATGCCGCTGCTTAGGAAGACCGCGTGAATTTCCTCGAACACAACTGTCTATAAAGCAAAAGAAATTTCAGAGAAGCATGGAAATAAAAGCATTACACCTTCCCGACAGGTTGCGGGCCACGCGCTGCAGAAAGCCAGCCACGTCACAGACGATTAACTAGCTAAAAGACACCCAGGAATCCAGCGATGCAGCGCCAGGACCCGCAACTTTCTGGCTGCATCTGGCCGGAAAGAAGGCAAAAAGCTTACGCTCAACGAGGTAAGAAAGCAGGAAAACGCAAGCTTAAGACGTTTAACACAAGAACGTACCATAACGGGCATTTATTCGTGCCCAGGCGCACAAGAAAGTCCACCCTTTCATGGAGTGGTTGGGCAGTACGCATCGCGCAGGGCTAATGTTATCTTACCGCAAAATGACGGGAAAGGTAAAGATAGCAGCGGGAATTTTTACGGCTTTAGAAACATCATTAAACTAGCTTTCCTTACGACCATCAAAACTGGCAACAATCGACAATCAACCCGGCAGGCATCCAATATACTTTATTCATCCCGACAGAAATTCAGGCCGGACCCCCCCTGCCGATGGCAAAGAAAAAAAGCCCGCGACATTATAGATCGCAACCATCCCGCCATAAATTAGAATCAGTAACTAATTTTCTCCAACAATCGAGCATTTCTGCTTTCCGCGTGCCAGATTTGTCACGTTTCGTCTAAAGGCAGTCGCCATGGCCCCTACCGCAAGGGGTGCGCGCACCATGCCGACATAGCTTTTGGGCCTCAATTTGCACCGAAATTTGGTCCGTACCGTCCAGCTCAGTCGGATTATGTATGTGGATCGGCCGTGTTGGTTGCATACGCAGGTATATTAATTCTTGCATTCGCCCCGGACCTTCCCCAGGACAGGTCAGGATATAACAATAATTCTTGCATTCGCCCCCGCCCTTTCCTATGGCCTGGTCAGGTTTGGGCGCGACGCCACTAGCGCGGCGCCCGCGACAGAGTGGCCAGGCTCGAGCACGTTTTCTGGATCCCAAGCACCGGATTGGACACTGTCCGAGGACTGGACAGGAATTGGCTGACCAATCGGATGCTTGCTCGTCGTCTCCAAAAACATATATAAAGAGCCAAATCGCGCGAACTACGCAATGATCCTTTAAGCAGCGTTACTCTGCCGAAATGTCAACCTAGGCCGGTCAAGTGACGCCGAGGTGTTCACCGATAGTTCAGGTCAGCCACAGCGCGCCTTCGAATGTAGGCACGGTCGCATTTTTTTTTAGGAAATGTAGAATTGTTGTCGACCAGCTACCAACGCCCGACCGGACCCATACAACGGAAACATCAAGGCGATGTGATGTAGGTGTGTCTGATATTCATTAATACACAGAGCATCGTGAATATAATATATAATATAAATTATATAATATACTATAATTAATATATAATTTTAATTTTATGTTAATTTTAATGTTATTTCATATAACATAATATAGCATAATATAATATAATATAATATTATATAAAGTAGTATATAAAAAATTAAAATGTAAAAGAAAAATATCTACCTTATTGGGGTTTAATGTTCCTTTCCAGTTCAGCATAAGTACACTCTTGAGTGTGTGCAATGTTTGGTTATACGCCATTGTCTTAAAATAGCAACCAATGTAAACCTCCGTCCTAACCACATTTGGATACAATAAAGACATTGATGCCTGACACATAGCATTCATTGCTTGAAATACCATGCATATTTTGTGTCAATGTTCTGCAGACCACAGCTTCAAGTGGGCATACTTCGCTTTCCTCAATATAATGGCGACATGGCATTTGGTGAAAGTGGTGAGTGCCATGAAGTTGCGCCGGCCGTCGTTATCCATGACGAACTGAATGGGTTTCGTGCAAATCAAGTTTTTTGTTTTGGTGTTCCAGTTGCGCCGGCCGGCGTTTCCAATGGTATCTTGCGCGCACTTGCAAAAGCTTGCACGCTTATCAACATTTTGTGTTGGTAAACATTTTATCACCTCTGGGATTTCCGCCTTCACTACCTGAGTTGCTTCTTTGTGGTTTTCAAATGCAACCGAGTTACGCCGGCCGTCGTTACTCATGACAAATTGTAGGGGTTTTGTGCAAATCACTTTTGTATGGTTTATGTACATGCATCCAGTTGCGCCGGCCGGCGTTTCCAATGGTATCTTGCAGTTGCGCAATCAGGCCCCATTACCAAAAGTGTGTTTGTACATCTTTTTTACACCTGAAGGATTTCTGCCTGCATATCCTGAGTTGCTTCTTAATGGTTTTTAATTGCGCCCGAGTTACGCCGGCCGTCGTTATTAATGACAAACTGTATGTGTTTCATAAAATCACTTTTGTATGGTTTACATGTATCCAGTTGCGCCGGCCGGCGTTATTAATGACGCTTGTCGTTCTTGTTTGATGCCCATCGTTTTCGTCGTGTCTTTAATGGTGATTATTTATCATTACTCATCCTCAGGGCTTTCGGTGCCGCGGGATTAAGAGGCGAAAAAAATCAGCTGCCGTCTGACCAAAGTCTGATGGCGCGATCGGGGCGGGGGGCCGTTTCCGACGGTTCGCGTCCCTTGTCCAATGACGACCGGGAGCCTGCACTTCGCGGTCCCTGGAGCGACAAGTACATCGAGAACAAGGGGTACAAAATTGCCAATGACATCTTTCCTATCATGGCGGAACGCGTGAAAGCAAACAACCACAGGACGCCAGAGATGAGCGCGGAGGTTCTGTCTTGCGCAGCTTCAAGACTAAATGCCATGGTGGCGGAGAGCAACGGCATTAAGAAGAGGAAGAACTGTGACGACGGGCTTCCTGAAAGTTGGGCGGAATCTCTTCGGGATACCATCAAGAAGGCTTTTGGCGACTTGGGAACATCTGAGAAGGATCGTGGGCTTAGGTGGGCCTTGTGTGGACTTGTTACGAAGGCAATGGAGGGCGTCCCGGACAGGATTGTGGAGCGCGCGTTCGGGATTGACAGGCGCTTTGTCGCAACTGTTCGGGGTCACAGGGATGGAATGGAAGAAGGGGAGGACGACCTTTTGATGAGTGCGCCAGAGAGGAGGAGGAGGAAAGACGAGCTTCCGACGGAAGTCATTGCCCTGATACAAGCGTGCTGGAGGGATGATAACTTGACGCGGGCGTCTCCGAACATGAAGGATGTTCATTGTGAATGGACAAGAAAGGATTACAAACATACACTAGCGTTTTCGGAGGGTGCGCGCTACTATACTGTCTCCAAGTCGAAGATTTACGAAGTGTTCATTTCCCGCCATCCGGAGTTGAAGCCACCGCGGCGGATGGACAGTAGGGAGGGGGGGGGGGAGGGAGAGGAGGGTGTGAGGGGGGGAAATCAGGTGATTTTGGAGACGGAGGCAGGGATGTCAATGCTACGCACGAATCAGAAGAGCACAGTTCATGTGGGATACACTACTTTTTGCAAGCATATGCCCGCATGCGTCAAGGGGCGGTGGAAAATGCGGAACTTGTGCGCATGCCAGCACCACACTACCATGCAGTCCATGGTTGGGGGGTTGGCCAAATTTCGTGCAACTTTTCATGCCAGATGCGAGTGCGGACCTGAATGCCACGCGTGCGATCATGGTAGCCAGCTCGACGTGGGGTCGTCCGTGCCCACATGTTCCATTTTCAAAGCCACTCACACGACAGAGTGGGTGAACAAGTTTACTTGTGAGGTGGAGGGGATGAGGGAGGGGGGAGGTTCGAGGTCGTCTGTGGGGTCGTCGCGGCCGCAGGTTCAGCCTTTTCAGGGCGAACTTGAGGATCTGCCCATGCATGGGAGGGTGCTGGACGACGAGGAAGGGGTGCCCGATCATGACCTGGGCGAGGAGTTGGGGGTTTGCTCGATCCGGCGTAAGGCTTGTGTGTTGGGCACTTGCCGGGCTCCCAAGTGTGGAATTCGGAACTTCATGTTATGCGAACGGGAGGAGGCTTCCAACCACCTGATTTCATGGACCAGATACGAGATGCAGGATGTGCCGCCGGGTGCGGTTCTTGGGCCAGAGGTAATTTTTAGTGGAGTGGTTGCGCCCCAAGGCGTTTCTTTTGCAATGTTTCCTGAGGTTCTTGGGCCAGAGGTAATTTTTAGTGGAGTGGTTGCGCCCCAAGGCGTTTCTTTTTCAATTTTTCCTGAGGTCCTGTCTTTTTTCTTCCTACAGGTCATTGGTGGGTCGAAGTTGATGTCTTTTCTGTATGTGCACATTGCGCATATGCAGGACGACTGTGACGAGATCGCAAAGGCTGGTGGGCAGCGATTGACGCAAGTCGACGTCAAGTCCACACCAACGGAGCTAAAGGAGGCGATTGTGGACAAGTGGCCGGACTTCATCCAGCATTGCTTCAACGCGTGGTGGCAAGCGGACGCCTCCAAGGAATGTCTCTCAAGGATGCGGGTGGGGGACCTTGTATGCCACACAGATTACGCCGAGAACTACCAGTCTTACACCTATCACAATCTCCAAGCACAGTATTGGCATCCAGTCACATTCGTCCTTATGCCCTGGATCGTGCGCTACTTGGATCCAGCGTCGGGAAAGGTCGTGAGAAGGGAGTTTCACTTCATCGGACAGGGCGGAATGAAAAGGGACGGGCGGGCCCTCCGTTTTGCTATCCTCAAAATCCTGGCGACACTACGGTCAGAAGGGGTAGAGGTGAAGCGCTTCATTGGGTGGTCGGACAATTGCTCCATGCAGTTCAAGTCAAGGAATGTGATCGCGGAAGTGGCCCGGCTGCTGACGGAGGATCCGCACCTGGAGTCATTTGAGTGGAATTACTTTGGGGAGCAGCACGGAAAGGGGGAGGTGGATGGAGCTGGTGGGACTGTGAAGTGCATGTTGAGGAGGTGGCACATCAGGGAAGAGAACCAGGACAAACAGACGGCCGCCCAGTTGGTGGAGAATCTGGCGTCGGGGGCGGTGGGCGGGACCACAACGACCAGGCGTAACTTCTTCGAGTTCCCCGAGGTAATTAAGTGTACAGTCCTCGTTCAGGGAATAGTTACGCCGGCCGTCGTTTCTAGGGCGTTCTTGGAGTCCTGGCGATCAGGAGTGCTTAATAAAACACAACTAGCTCGATGGTCTCGTAACTTCAACTTTCCCTTGTGCAAATCTTGTCTTCGACGCGCAGGTGCTTCCTTACAGCCCAGGGCGCGGCGAAATCAAAGGAGTGAAGAAGGCGCACTGGTGGCGCATGGACAAGTCGAATGTGACGCGCTTAATGCTGCGCCAGTATTCCTGCTATTGTGGCGGTGCGTGCGCCGAGGAAAGGTGGTGGGATTGTCGAAAGGAGTGGACCGACATGGACGGCTGGAATGTGGGAGGTGCTCGGATGAAGCTCCACAAACTGGGGGAGCCAGTGCAAAGGAACCCAAACGGACAAGGGGGGCACGCAGGGACGCGACTGAACAGACTACAGGCAGAGAGGACGATGATGGGAAGGAGACTGAAGCTGCGAGACATTTTTGCCGTCGAGTCCTACTCTGGTGATGAGTCCCACGATCCAGATCATCCATATTGGCTAGCGGAAGTCTTGCAGGAGCCTTATCAGGTGGCCGCTACTTTCGTGAGGCGAGTGGCCGACAGAAACGGCAAGGTCGATAGGGAGTTGTTCCGTAAGGGACAATGGGTGGTGGGGGTGCGCTACTGGGACAGATTTCCGGGTATGGCGACGATGTTCAAAATGGACGCCGATGCGCAAGCTGAACAGCCAAACTTGGTCAATTGCTACCTGTGCATGGACGCGGGGTTCGAACACACCATTGTTGTCAACCCAGCTAACAATCGCCAGGCCATCTTGACCATTCCGACAGACGTCGAGAAACGGCTCACGAACTTGGCCAAGAAGAGACCTGTTGAGTAGGCCAGCTCGCCCGGGCTTGGTTGGACGAGGTGGACAGCCTTGAGAGCACGTGCTTCGTTGTGAGCACTTGCCTTTCAGCCGTGATTTGCAAACGAGTTCCTTGTCCTGAATTGTAAAGCTCGATTCATGCTCTTTTAAGGAAGTGTATAATATTATCCAGATCATGTATATATTTAGATCTAGACCTGAGTTCAAATAACATTTCTTAGAGGGCTGAGATGCGCGAGGTCCAGCATACATGTATATATCCATGGAGACATGTTACAAACTCAAATGTTTCATTGTACGTACCACTAGCTCGTCGACGGGGGTATCCCATGTAATGTATGATTTATGAATTAATTAATCGCTTAATTGTACAATGTAAATGGATCATGAACTTGTCAAGTGGCCTAATTTGGTTTATTTGGTTCATCATTTATTGATCTCAATCATTCTTAATTGAATCTCGAGCAATAGCAATCGAGAAGCAGATCCTAATCATGTGATTCGCATAACATTTGAGAATAGGCAACAAGTGCTACTTTGAGGAATGCGGGGTTGGTCAGGTTATTATAGAGCTAGAGCTACAAACGGCACATATATTGCAAACTTTGCGCTCCAGGCATGGAATTTCAAAAGTACCAAAATTGGAGCAGTAGATGTTGGGGACGCCCGCTCGTCGAGAAGAGAGTCTGGGGTCTCCCCTGGCTTGTCAAAGCGCCTGAGGATGACCCGGCAGCCGGGGCAGCGGTCGCGGTCAGCGGCCGCCTCACTCGGTGCTTGTCTTCCAGCTCCTGGAGCTTGGAGTGGTGATGGAGGTGGTGGTAGAGAGAGGTTGCCTGGCTCTTGAGCAGGTCACCCAGGAGCTAGCTAGCTATAGGCTCGAGTCGAGGGGTCATTGCTGGTGCCCCTACCGCGGGCACTGGTTGGGCAGCTATGGTGGGCGTTCGTTCTCGATCGGCAACTCGGGGACGTGCGACGTGGCCAGCTATAGTAGGGCCTCGACTTGGTGGCGACTGCCTCCAGCTTTGAACACCGGATGCCGTGGCCCGGCGACTTTGCCTGCATGGCGGGCGGTCAGTGGTCAACTGAAGTGGCAGTGGCTGACCGTCCCCGGAAACGTTGGTGGCGGTGTGACATGTTTGTGCAGGCGGCCCGCGGCAATGATGGTAAAGTGGCATAATGGGCTTTTGCGCACATCTTGGTTCAATGTTTTGTTGACCGTACCTTGGCTGGCCCTGGCAGTGAGGGGCCCGCCGTCAGGCGTCACTGTCAGCCGGCCCGTTGCCGTGGAGCTTCGGCGGCCAATGGGCGCTGCCAGCCCACTTGCTCCTGCCTCCTCCATGAGCGCCAAGCTTGGACGACTGCCTTCATATCATCCTTGCTTGTGGCGTGCGGGGGCGGGTTTGTGAGTGATGGCGCAGTGCATGGTAGCACTGGTATCGGCACCTGGGCCAAGAAATGTTTGGGCCACGCTACCAAACGCAAGGCCGCCCCACGGAAAAACATTCCCTCGTCACACCACGGAAAACATTTCCTGTCAGCAGGAGGAGGCGTAATACTTTGTCAAGATGACGAGACGTTGGTATCTCCACCGGGGCTCACATGTGCAGTGGAGCCGGCCGTTTCCCATGTTGCATAGTACGTCGAGAGTCTCACAGTGGCCAGGGCCAGTGAAAAGGTCGATTTTGTGCATTGCTAGAAAGGAGAGGACCTCAGCATGCACTTGTTGTGGATGTGAGAAATACCCATTCGAAAGGTCGAACTGCTTCGTGACAGGGGCGGAAGCGGCGGACGGGGAATTGCTTGTGGTGCGCCTCGAGTTCGCTTGGGGCCGTCAGGTGACGAAGCTTGGGACTGAGCTCTGCGTGGAGGTTCGAGGTAAACGGGGAGGAGACCTTTGGATTAGCGCGTGAAGGTTGGCTTCCGCAGCTAGGTCGGAGGAGCTGCTGGCGCCTGAATGTTCGTACAGCCAAGGCGAGGTAAACTTAGTTTGGTCGAGCGCCCAGTGCGTTTTGGTGCATTGTCACAATATTCATTGCGTATGGCTCGCTAGGCGCTGATTACTTATAAAGACAGTGCATGGCGGACTGCCGTCTTAAGACGACGCATGGGATGCAAAGAAGTTCGACTGAATATTTGCGGCTCCGGATGCCACAATTCCTGAGCTCCGGCCGTATGCCAGCCATGACGCACGTGCGTGGCAAACGCCAAACTGCGATATGCATTGATGTAATTAATGGTAATAATAAAATGTTTAATGGTCCTGTAATTATAATTAAGGCAGATACACATAAAGATAGGTGGCAGACGGTAATGGACACCCCCCCAGTCGTGGGAGCACTGCATGCGCGTGACCATTGGGCCCAGTACGGCACTCCTAGTGATTTGGGTCCGCGGCGCCACGCAACCCTGTCACTAGAACTAGATAATAGCTCTAGCTCATCGTCCATTCCATACCTATTTCTCATCCCACAGAGGGCTATATGCCTCACGTGAACACACGTCTACGTGTAAATAAATAAATTTAATTTAATCTCCATTCCAATTGCCCCCTATATTACAACTAGCTTGAATGCCTATCGGGGACGCCCCGGGGGGGCTTCACAGTTTGCTTGTCTGTTCTTGGTGAGCATATAATAGAGTCTATTTCCAGGATGCAAACCCCGGAATTGCCAGCGATATGCTCACAACGGGCTGGGGCCTAGCCGGCACCCTGGCCGCAAGATCAGGTAGCTACATCAGATAGACTAAGCGCTGGCCACCAAGCCCAACCCAGCGGCCTGGGCCGCATATGTCCCTCACTGGGTGCCCAGGCCGCGCGAGGCAGGGCCGCCATCCGTGGACTTTCGTGATAGACTCGGCATGGACAAGTGCTACACTAGACGTGCATGACGGCTCACATGCTACCCGGGCAGCCTCCTGGTTTTTGTCTGTAATATGGATGGCAGATGGTAACGCAAGGACTAGATGGCATTGAAAGTAGTGATGAAGGAGACCACCGCCCAAGTTTGTGGGGGCCGGCTTCTCGTGTGCCCTGCGTATGGCATTCATAGCAATTCGGCGCGGTGCCCACACCCCTGTAACCTAGAACTAGATAGCTTACCCATCCATTCATCCATGTTCCCCTCAATGAGGAACATTATGCTCACGTGACGGAGTCACGTGTCTATTAATGAATTAAATTAATGCTCACGTGTACGGGTCTTATTGCACCACAAACTTGCCGAATCCTCGTCTATCGTGTCCGATTGCTGCTGGTGGCAATGCTCTGGCATAGCAAGTTAGAAAAGGGGGTGTCTGCCCTTTTAGTCCTGTTGCAGTGCACATACAGGGATTAAAAGCACTCCGGTGCTCCCGTGACTCCCCAACAGGAGCTCGAGTTTAATTAATTAATTAATATCTATTTATTTGACTTCTCATTTACTATTTTAATATGCCAGCGCCAAAGCGGCGGAACGTTCCATAGGTATGGGCAGTGCGCGCCTACAATTTTTTTAGTTGCGGGTGACTGTTGTGTATCGGAACTAGGTCGATTCTTGCCATTACATCTCGAGAGGCGCTGCGTTTTTGCCGCTTTTGTGGTGGCATCGTCAACACAGATTGCGTATAGCCGTCAAGCTGATTATACTGGCGGACGGAGTACTAACAAACACGCATGCACATCAAACTCAGGTCATGATACATCAAGATAGACTAGTGCCAAGCCCGCCAGCGGCCTGGCGAATGTCCTCACCTGGCGTGCACCCAGGCCGCGCGCGGCAGGGCCGCCATCCGTTGGGCTTTTCGCGATAGACTCGCATGGACTTGCTACACTGACATGACGGGCTCACCAACCTGGGCCAGACTCCTGGTTTTTGTCTGTAACATGGAGGCAGATGGTACGCAAGGATATGATCGATGGGCCAAGTAGTGAAATGAGGAGACCACCCCCAAGTTTTGGGGGCCGGCTCCGCGTGTGACCGGTGTTGGCATTCCATAGCGAATTCGGGCCGCAAGTGCCCACCGCCCTGTACTGGACCTAGATAAGCTTATTACTCCATCCATTCCATCCCATGTTCCCCTGCCCACTGAGACTTATGCTCACGTGACGCTGTCACGTGTCTATTAATTAATTATTAATTCATTAATTAATGCACATCAACTAGAGACAATTAGCGCAGGCAAGCTGGGAAGAATCAGACCAATGGTACGCTCGAGCCTGCTGTTATCTTATCGCGCGTTAACTAGCCTGCGTTATCTTATCCGCGTTAACGAGCCTGCTGTTATCTTATTTTCATTTTGTCAAGTCAGTCAGGAATGATGGAAATGAATGGAGGTGGATATGTGTAGCGTGGGCATAAAAAATTATGGCGGGCAAACGTTTCTACCGAAGACCTAGACATTTAAGCTAAGAACAACCTGTGCCCATATATACCAATAGTTATAGGGTATGCATCACCGCGTGCCGACCACGAGAAAGTACTACTTGCGCCGCCATGGGTGGGATGTTGATGGAACCACCGAGTACCATGCTGATCTCCCAGTCTCAGTGACGTACTTCTACACCATATCACTATTCTTTCTACTGATCATCTACAGCGTCTTTCTTACAAGCTCGGTAAGAATTTCAACCCTTACGTCTCCTTCAGCTTCAAAATCATCCCCGGGGAAACCGCGCCGCAGCCGGAAGAGCGGCCGCTGCGCCCCCGCAACACACATGCATCGCAGGCGCTCTGTGGCAAGCCTCGAGCGAACTCTTCCCGCATTCCAGTTACTTCCAGGCCCGCCCTGGCCAACGACCCTGTGAACCACCCCCGCTCTGTGAAGGATCCGCATGCCCCCATGAATCCCCTTCGGCGAGGCCTAGGACCCTCGGGGCAAGACGAGAACGGACGTCCCCACAAACAAACACGGACCGTCCGCACCGCGCGCATGTCGAAAAGGAGCTCCCCACCACCGCCCGCCATTGCCCTCTCGTCTCTGGCAATCATCCACCAGCGCCACATCACTTTCCGGTCCTCTTGTGAGCACGCGACCAGCAACCCTTCACCCCTGATCTGGAACCGACCCCGCGCCATCGTCCCAAGATTCCGCCACACATCGACTGCGCTGCAAACCCCTTCAAAACCGCACGTTCCCACACCCCAGAAACAAAAAAAACAAGGCCAAGGGCACCCCTTCCTTGGCCACCCTCCCCAAGGTGCCAGGGACCGCCTCGCCTCCACACTCCACCAGAATCGCCGGAGCCGTTCCATGACACGTGACCGCCCACGGCGCTATATTTGGGCGCCCGCCGGGGCTTCCGATTTGCCGGCCCAAGTATGCAGCCACGCCCGGGCGCCATTCACACCGCCGTGCGCGCCATCGCCAAGAGCGCACCCACCTGAGCCTCTATGGAAGCGCAAGAACACCGATCCCTGCCGCCATGGCCCGCAACTTGAGGAATCACGCTGCCGTCATTATACCCCCGCACCGCCCAGCTGTCTGGGGCCCGCTATTGGCTACATGACTGGGCCCCGCGTTTAACCGATCGCTGATTCGTCGAGGCATTCCGTGACGGGCACCAGCGCGATCTGGATACCGCCGTCCCTGTTTCCTGTGGCCGGTCGACAAGGCCGAGCTCTGGCCGATATGCTAGCATTTGCTCCGCGCCCACCATCACCAGCAGGCAAGCAGCGCTGATTGCAACGACCACTACCGTCATACTACCTCGGCACCCGTGGCGCGTCGTCTGCTGCACCTCGCCCCTCTCTTTCCTCAGTCCCACACGTGGCAGTCCATTCGTGCATGGCCTGCGATCGCGATTGGCCGTACCGCTCACGATGCCACGGAGAGAGGCCCGCCTTGCGGCCCCGCCCGCGCATACATAACCTCTCTGGTCCGGCACCCCTTGTCCGGCCTCCTTCCCCCCCCACTGAAACATCTGGCACCGCCACGCGCACACGCTGCCCCCTGGCCACCGATCTATATAAATGCGAAGACGCCACGAGCACGCTGTCGTCATCGGAGAGCGCCGAAGACGTCACGGGATCCGATTCCTTGCTCTCCTGCTGACTCCCGCAACACTGCGGCCAGTGGCTCTCCAATCCTGTTCATCCCCTCTCCTCCTCCTCTGCAATCGGCCTGAGCCGTGCCACCCTGACCCTGGCTCTGTGTCCCCGGCAAACCCAGCTTTGCTCCTCCTTGTGGACCGTCATCCACCCAGCTGTCCTGGCTGGTCGAATACACCTCCCTCCATGCCCCTGTGCAAAGGCTTACCTTGCCCCCTGCTGGGCTGCATGCGAAGAAGACAGACGAGGAAGCTACCCCTCCCCCAATCCCCGCGCGCGCACGATGCGGCCCAGACCCAACACGTCCCCCGACAACGCCACACGCCGCCCGCTGGCGTCCGTCACACAGTGTTTAACCCGCGCCAGGCTCGTGGCTTCGCTGGCAGGGTGTCTCTTGCCTCGCCCTCCGCGCCACAGCGGCCCGCCGTGTCCGACACGCGAGACCACGAATAGCGACTGTCGCTGTCACCCGCCCGCCAACAAGGGGGTTTGCCTTGGGAAGCCGTAGCAGCCCCCACTTCCGCCACCCCTGACCTTACATCGTAACTACTACTACTCCACCTTCTTCCCCTGCCATCCTGGGTCTTGACGCCCGGCCAGATTCCCATTCCCCGTCCTTCTTCGCAACAATCACCCGGTGACGCCGTTATCAGATCAGGATCATCCACCCCGTCGCTCATGCGTGGCGGCTGCTCGTCGCGGATCCACGTCCCTTCCGCTAAGGGCGGGGGTAAGAAAGGGGGGAGAGGAAAAGGAGGAGGAGACGAGGAACGCGAGGCCGCCGTACGGCGGGGAATTACTCAGATGGACCCCAAGCAGCGCCACCCGTCCGCGACACCGCGTGATGTGGGTCACATGGCCTCCCACCGCTGGCGATTCCGGGTCGCATCGGGGGTGAACCGCCAGGCACAGCGACCGCGCGCATGCCATCCTCAGCCGCACGCAGAAAACCGCCCTCCACCTGCCCCCTCCCTCCCTCCCCCTCTCAACCCTTTCCAATCCGGCTAATTCAACGGCCCGTCTTTCTGCCCACATCCACAAACGTGGCGGTCGCGCTCCGCCCGTGGCCGCGGTACGCCGCAAGCATCCCAGCGCCACGTGCCCGCACGGCGGTCTCCCGTGCGCCTTGAGCGCGACTGAATCCCTGGGCCCCGGCTCTTCCAACGCGACCCCCCTGGGGAAGACTCCGGAGGGCAACCCCGTGGGGCGCCAGTACCTGCTCCCTCGATCAGCATCTCACCCATACGTGTTGCCCACCGACAGCCGGTCCGGCGCGGGGACAGGCCCAGGCGGTGCGGGCGAAGTAACGGCTCGCCCGTGACTCTTTGGAGATGCCGCGCAGGACGAGCGACAGGCAAGGGGGGGGGGGCATCCGTGGCCACCCTCCCCCAAAAATAACGCACCAGCGGGTTTTTATGCTCTTTCAGAATTGAACCCTTGTGGGCTCCCAATGTACCGTTCGCTGGCGACTCGCCCGTTGCCACTGCCGCTTGTCGGTAATTCTCCCCCGGTCCCTTCTTCCGTTTCTGGCGGCGGGGGACCGCCATGCACTCACCAGACCGCCATGCCTCAGCGTATTTCGCGCAGACACGTGGAGGCCGACCCGGTGCCCGAAATGCCACTGAAGAGTGGCCGCCACGGGGCCGAGTGGGTCGCCTGCGGTGCGCGCGATGGCAAGAGGGCGATGGAGGGGGGGAGGTAGCGACCTAGAGAGTGACCGTGCCCGCGTCGGACGCACTGATCAACTGCCACGCGGCACGCGGGCGGCAGGGAGGCAAGCTCGTCGGTCGCCGAGGAACCCTGGAGGCCTTGGGTCAGGGAGTAAGGGGGTGTTGTCCCCGTTTAGGGGCCGGGGGTAGCCACCAGGCGGTGTCCAGCATGAAGGGGGCACAGCGCCGCCCCCCCCGGGGTGCCCGGTTGCCGCCTTTGGCTGCTGCCACAGAGGGTTGCTGCTGGCTGTACTGCAACCCAGCAGTAACTGTTGGTTATTCTGGCTAGCGGCACATCCGGACAAACCCGCAGTGCCTCACGGGGCGGTCCTCGTGCATCCCCTCATGCACCGCCAGGCAGCGCCCGTTGCACGGGTCCCACCACGCGCACCGAGGCGTCACGCCGCTCGTGACGACGAGGGAGGAAGGTTTGAGAGAGGAGGTATGAGAAGAGCGGAGAGGGGGTACGGCGGGACGGAACTGGGGGAAGAACAGAGTCGGTTGACGTGAAGCCTGGATGATGAACCCTCCTTTTTTCCTGGGGCTTGGCCGGTTCGCTAACCTGAACCGTCATCGCCTGGGGTCGTGGTGGTTGCAGCTGTAAACCAGTGAATCCTCTGATTCGGGCCATCTTCTGTGCTGGCTGGGGGAGGGAGCAGCTCGACCGCCGGCGCACGCGGCGGCATGACGTCCCTTGTGCCCCAGCAGGGACGACGCGCTGGCGGTCATTGCGCCGCGGCCGTTGAAGCCAGAGGAAGGAGGGGCGTGCCGCCGCTGTCCGGCCAGCACGGAGCACGTGCGGGCGCGACGCGACGTGCGCGGCTGGTTGGCGCCCTGGAGGCAACGTGTTCACGTTGCAAGCCGTGGCGGTGGCGTGGAGGGCAGAGGGCCAGGAAAGGGGTCGGGGGCCCGTGGGAATGGCGTTGCGACGTGTTGGTCGTATAGGTGGGTGGAGTCCGCACGTGGTTAGCAGATTGGCAGAGCCAGGAAAAGGAGGTGTGTGTGGTGGGTGGGCACCCTGGTGGCCGTGGTGAAGGGGAGAGGCCCGGGAAAGGGGGGTGAGTGGTGGCTGCATGTCGTAAATGGCGGGTGGTGTAGCGAGTCCCGGTGTAGGCGGGTGGTGTAGTCAATGTGTTTGACGGGAGAGGGCAGGAAAAGAGGGAAGGGGGGGGGAAGGGACGGGCGATAGGAGCGGGAGCTGGGGGGGGCAAGTTCCGTCGCAATGCCCAACCCCTGCTTCAGCAAAGCGTTAAGAAGAATGGGTAATTGTAAATGCACCGCATCCATGAAAATACACCCCCCCCG